>JANHFX010020333.1:8415-68239 GCA_027560015.1 Chloroceryle amazona
CTCATTGTAGAGGTTGCGCGACGTTACGTGTGCTGTAGAAAACGGAGACGCGAGCGGGGGGGCGGGGGGGGGTGGTGGGGAGGGGGAGTGGGGGGGGGGCGGGGGGGGGGGGGGAGATAAAAAAAGAGAATCTGGGTCCCCAACACTTTCTTTGCCTCTATATTAAAATGTTTTGAAGATTGTATGTCAGTTGTAAGAAGTGGAAATGATGGCACTATCTGAAGCAAGCACACAAACTCAAACCCAGCTTTTTATGATACAAGTAAGTGTTAAATCACAATCCTCCTTCAGGCAGAGATCTCCTAGCAGGGGAGGGAGGAGAATATATTCAACAGGGGAAAAAAAACAACCAAACAACAAACCAACAAAGAAAAAGCTGCCAATTGAGCCAGCCTTTTTCAGTCGGCTGCCAGAGAAACGCCCGAGAGCCCTGGTTCTGTAGAGCAACAGTGACAGCCAGTGCCTGAAGAGGTCAGGCTGTTTTCAGATCTACGAGTTTCCCTTTATTTCTCAGGTGAGAAAACTCCCTTTTCTACCAGTTCAGCTTTCATCAGAACAATCTCCTCTCGTCAAACAGTATTTTTGCATACTCTGAGAAAAATCTGACTGATTTCATCATTTTGTTAAGGCTTAATTTAAAGTGGCATCGCCACACAGCGTCATGCAAATGTTACAACTACGCCAGCAAGATACACACAATGCATTGAAAACTACACACACCTACGTGAAGCCTCATCACTGGAGTAACGTCAAGCGACGCTCGATGGAGTAAATTCCCCAGTGCCGCTGACACACCAGGAAAGCCATCGAGGGTGTTTCCGCCTCTGCCTTTTGTATTGCGAGTGCCGCTCTGCCCAAAGAGCACTACATCAGTTCCATATTGCAAGCACAAGCCATTTTAATGCAGATGCAACACACGTACAAACTAGTCCACATACATCTAGTACCACTTAAAATGAGGCCCTTAACATCGTATCTTTTATTTTTTCTTGGCTTTTTCTTTTCTTTCAAAAAAATAGTCGGCTTTAAATGGTCATAAAAACCTTTTGATTCAAGGGACATTTACAATATGAAATTTCTGAATCGATTTTTGGTTCTTTTTTTAAGTTATTGTATAAAAATAAATTTGAAAGCTACTGAACAAAACATTAAAACCTTAACAGATGTCAGTTAAATCTGCAATGCACCAAAACTGAAGGAAAACAAGAAAGAATTGAATCAATACATTCTGTTTTCCCATCTCGCCTGCCTGAGATCACATTAACCACTTTGCTGCACAGAAATCTGGGACTGGATCTTTAAAGATCCCAAATTTTCCATTTTATTTCTAATTTCTTTTTGTGATTGTACAAACTACCAAAGTGCTGCGGAGGCCAGTGAAACTGTGCTCATTGCTTCCAGCAAAATACTGCCTCTCGATCGTTTATCGACGGCCCATAAGCACCCTCGCTTTGCTTCCGCTACCGCCTGGGTGTGTGGACACACAGACATGCATGGATTTACAGACACCCAGGGATACACATGTAAAGCCCACCAAGCCTTATCGAGATGTTACAGAAGACAAGTGGTAACACTCTGCAGGACTGCACCTGGCTTTGCCAGATACACCTCCCCATCAAACCTGCTTCAAATTTTAAAGTTTTCAACATACAGCATTCTGAAACTTAACTCCTTAATGTGCTTTTTTGGCTGTTGTGATTGTTGGTTTAGTTTTGCTTTGGTGGCTTTTTTCTTTCTTTTCTCCAACACCCCTGAACAAAAAAGCCTGGCTTTCCCAAATGGTTTACTGCTAATTACTCCTTAAGTAAACATCATTAAAAAAAAGCACAAACTAACTAAGCCTTCCCCCACAAGTACTCAAATTATTTTTACAGCCCAAAACCAGGTAAGAAAAGAACTGGAAAACTGCAACAATCTCCTTGCAGGAGACGTTCTGGGGCTTCACCACTGACAGACAACTGGAGATCAGTTAAAAGATTCAAGTCGGCCAGGCAATTAGAGATGCGTTATTTAAAATAAAATTACAAAGTTATCACTTGTAAATGAGATAAGCAATTTAAGGGCTCACTCTTGTTAAGTTCCATGAGCAAATGCATCAGGAACGACAAAATCCGAGTCAATGTACCTTTTTGGGTTTTAATAAACAAGAACTGGTGGCATCTGAGCATCTCACAGCTGATGAAGAAGTAACTTTGGTGAACTCTAGAAACAATTTTCGTTGTACGTTATCTAACGTTGATAAGCGGTGCTGACCCTACCTACCCGCAGCACACGGTCAGCCAGCCACCGAGCGGCTGAGATTCTGGGGTGCCCGCACAGTACAGACCTGATCTGCCGTGAGGCAAGTACCTGGCAAGCAAAACCATGCGACTTGCCGTGTAGTGGCACGAGCTTCCTCGGGCTGTGGATTTAAAAACAGGAAAAGCTCATAAATGCAGAATGGAGAATCCACATTAAATGCTGGAGGCTTTTTCCCCCCCTGACAGGAAAACTAATCTAACAAAGCACACACAGAGTCCCAGCCAGGGGACTAGGAACTCCCAAGCTTTCTTGCTGACCTCACAATTCCTGCTTGCCAAGCATGCTCAAAATAAAAACATACGATGGCCAGAAAAGTTTAAATTGCTATTTCAGGGACAATTCCTCAGCTTGCTCCCATCTTACTCAGTATCCGTAATCCCTGCCCATGATTAGAGAATAGTTACTCTAGCAAGTATTGTAGCTGTGCTTAGAGATGGGGGGAAAAAAACCAGCCAAACTAAAGCAGACCAGTACAACTGCACATCTAAAGTGGGTAGGGAACAGGGGGAAGAAAATCTGTGTGCTCATAATGGCCACAGAAAATGAGTATGTGCTTTAATACAGATCTAGAATGCAAATACTATGCTCTTCCAAACAACATAAGTTGGTTGGCTGAAGAGCAGTCATAGGTAGTTTTAAGCTGCACCTGCTGAGGCAGTCCATGGATGGGTTTAAAGCAACTACTCTTCTGGGGATATTTAGAAGACAGGGAGTATCCAACCTGTGTCTTGTGCTGGGGGGTCAACCTCACCACTGCCACCCGCAAAACTCCCAAAGCTACCTCTCAGCAACCTATCCAACCTCCAAGTTCAGCAAACATCCCTGTCCTTGCTCCAACCAAGTCCAGAGCCCTCTGATATGAAAGGCTGAGACCAGAAGTCAGCTTCAGTCAACTGTCACCAAGAGGCCCCTTTTGGGGCAGGTGTCAATGGACACGTGTGGGGCAGGGGACTGGTGCCCCTCAGCTGTGCCGCAGCTCTGGCTGCTCTCACAGCTCCTTGCAGGGAAGACAGAAGGAAAACCAAGAGAGTATTATTTAACTGTCACCTTAACAAGTGCTTAATTAGCAGGTTTACAAGAAAATGGTGAGGGAGAAGAAACATTTCCATGAGGGATACAGTAGCCGGCATAGCACCCAGAGCATCTCTCTTCTAGAGGGGCATGAGGAGCACCAAGCACCAGGCTCTTTCCTCATTTAAGCTTCCCAACGCTCCTCTGGGTTTGCAGACCTAGTCCTGAGAGCACGCAGGGTTGTTCTTGTGGTTTTCCAAGGATGTGCTGAGGAAGAAGCTCCTTCAGCACACCCACCCGCATGGTGAAAGCCCTGCCAGGCCCTAGCTGGGTCAATAGTGTCTACAGATCCAGAATACAAGATGTAGTGAAATCTTTTCTGAAAAGCAGCCATTTATCCTGGAGGAAAATGTTATACATCATGCTTTTGGGGAGCTCTGTACAATTATAAGCTAGAACTCAATGAATTTTTCAGGATTTTAGCCCGTTCAGTTATAAGCAAGCTTCATTATGCAGTCACTCACTAATTGGCTCAAGAGGAACTGGCTTCCAGAAAGTCAAAGCTTCAGCAATCCTCCCTGCCATCAATAAGCTTCATTAGTGTCTACACCCAAAGATAAAGAACATGAAATTGTAGGTAGCATACGATGCCAGCAAACTGGCTTCTGAGACGCCGATGGCCGCAGCACAAAGCCCAGTTATTTTTAAATACAAAGAAAAGCCCCAAGTCTTAACACTGCTATGAAACCACACCAGCATGTTGTGCTTAAACAGGGAGCATTTCTGTCAGCAGAGTGGTTAATTATCAAATGAGAGCTTGTTTGCATTCACTGTAAACAAAATATAATGTATTGACACAGTTTTCTAGTTTCATTTCAGGTCATTTAAAGCACCTTTAGTCTGCATGCAGTTCTTTCCTGGTTGAGTTATGGCCAAGGTTTTGCACATAACTGGCACTAAATAATTGCAATATGAACATACTCAAGTTTTAGGGTTTTTTTTTTTGGTGGTTTGGAGTTTTTTTGCCCATTTTCAAGTTCATACTGATCCGAGCAGGGTATATAGTATTTGCACTGTTACAGTCTCATGTCAGCTTATCTAAAAAGTACGTTAATATTCCAATACACTAGTTTTGCCTCAAGGTTCAAAAATCTACTTCAAGCACCTTTCTGCCATTTTCAGGGAAAGCACGACATTTTTTCAGACAATACCTAAAGCACAAAAACATTTTTCCTTTGGAAACAACAGTATACAAACTCAGCAAGTGAAGGGACAGGTTGCAGAGGGAGGTGCTGCTATTGAGGAACCCCGCACAAAAGCAAACGTGCTGGCCGTGTGATTTGCTTTGCCACTTCTGACGCCTTCTTAACATCTTGCATCGAACACAAGCCACATCTACACCTCAGGAAGATAGAAGGAGCGACAAGCAGCCGCCCAAGATCACAGTATGGCACCGCTAGTTCACCAGCAAGAAACAAAACAGTAAAAATACAGCTTGTTCAGGAGCATTTTGGCTGCCTAGTAGTAGGTTCACTTGAGAAATGAATTCATCTGTGGAGGGATACAGGAGGTAGACTTTTAACTGCATCTGCTTGCTAACTAGAGAATATTACAAACCCAGCTTACGGAGTCATTTGGCCAAGCCATTACATTCAGATTAGCACTTCAGGCAAAGAAACGACACAGAAAAAACAACTGGAAGACACTAAATGAGATAAATGCGCCACACTAAGCACCCACTCTGCACCCACCCCCATATCCCTTGGATTAAAACCACCTCGGAGGAACGCAGCTTTCCAGTCATTAACCCTCCGAAACAGGAGGCAAAACTTGCTGTTGCGCATCCTAACGTAGATGACAGAGCTGGAGTTCAAGTGTCTCCAGTCTCCGAGGGTTAGGGAAGCAAAACTGCCGAGGGATGGGAGATCAGTGGCTTTCTCAGGTGCCAATCGGGGGCACGACACCATTTCTTAGTTCAGAGCACTAAAACATCTACGGCACTCGACAATTCCGCGTCTGTGGAGGGACACGGACCAAGACATTGTCACGTGGGTCCCAAATCCCTACTTCTGCTGCACAGACCAGTTTTTCACAGGACACAAGCATCAGATGCTGGAAGCAGCCATGAAAGCGCGCGACAGCTACAGTCTGGCTATCGCGCGAATGCCGTTAGTCACCCACCAGTGACATCAAAGATTGGCATGTGAAGGTTGCACGGACAACAAGCAGCACACTGGTAGCTTAAAAACCTGTCTGTATATCTCTGTGGTGTGGGAGGAAGGTGCAGAGAGGAGAGTTGGAAGAAGTATTTTATAAATACGGACAAACCCTAAATATCTCCACTGGAATAAAGCAGCTGTGCCCTTGGATCCTATCAAAATGCAAACAGAAAGTATAACAACATTTAAAACCAAAGCTCATATCGCAATACTGGAAAATATGGCAGTATTCCTAAAAATATAAGACCAACAAAGAATGGCATCCACAGAGTTTCAGTATTTGCTGTACTTAGAGCTATTTACAGTATTTTTCAAACAGCTACAGCAGATGCAACAAAGAAGTCTTACAGTAAAAAGGGAGTTTAAAAAAGAAAAAAATCAGTGCAATTACCTCCTACTTGGTTTTCCTTAGAAAAGGCTGCATCAAGAAGCATGTGACCAAATGTAATATAAAAGTTTAAAAAAAAAAAAATTACTGTCCTGTGTTAGAAATTGAGGAAGCCACACTGGCAAGGAAAAATACACTGAGAGATGCTACTGTAGAAGAGTATTAAAAAAAAAAACAAGCAGGAAAAAACATGAATTCATTACTGGTATCAGGTGTGAAAAATACTGAGAACTTTTTATACATTCCTTTATTTGATGTGTAAAAGATCTCTTTAAAAGAAGTCCCTTACGGGTTAGTTATGCCACCAGAGATGCTTACTGGATTACGTCAAGAGGCAAAGACGCCCACCTAAATCTCCCAAGGTCCCAGGTCTAGTGCTTGCAGTCTTGAATAAGCATGACCCGCAGCACCAACCTGTTCTCATTTCAAAATATCAACATTCTTCCTCAAAAAGAAACTAATCTGAACGTACACTAAGAAAATTCCTAGTGCAATGCACTAAATTTGGCTGGGGTGTGGATGTTATCATAGACCTTCCTCCTGTCTGTGCTCTCAGTTAAACAGAAAGTTTAGGGATTGGCTGGCATGACACAGACTGAGGTTCCTGCGGGCGAGATGCAGGTGCCCACTGTTGCTGAGGAATCCACTGCACGGGCAGCAATGTGCAAAGCCCTCCAGGTGACGATCTTTTATTTAACAGAAAGCCGCTGTGCATGTACACATTAAACTAAAGTGGCAAAAGCATCTTAACTGGATTAGAAACTTCAGCCTTTTCAGAACTGGCCACACAAAAACGTAAACCCACACACCTACCCTTCAAAAGTTTCAATTTAAAAATCCTCGTGGAAATATTACCTCTTGTCTTAGCTATAAAAATGACGCACTAACATGCAAACAAGACTTGGGTTAAAAACGGACCGAGGTTGCAGGAGTTACTGATATTAAGAGACAGTTGCTACCTTTCTGCCTTTACGACTGAGGAACATTGCCTGGGAGCCTTGATGAAGAGTAGAAGCATTTTTTTATGGGTTTACTGGTGTAATTTTTTCAAGCTAGCTCCAGCAGATTAAGACACAACGCCTCGCCCAAACAACAACTGGGGGAAACAGTAAAAACTCACCCAAAACCTGACAGGCTTAGAAATGTGGAAATTAATAGGCCAAAGTTTCTGTAAAGTGGAAGGTCGTTGATTGCAATTCAGCAAGCCAAAGGCGGTTGCTGAAAATACTTCAAACCAAGCCAAAATAAGGAGTTCTAATACAACCAAACGATCCCCCTCCACACATCAGTGCATATATACAAACCCATAGTGTTCAGATTGCATAGGGCTGTCTTCAGTGCCAAACTCTTAAGAGGCAGAGACAAATCCACCTCCTTCCAATGTCTCACAACAGGACATTTTCTCAACTCTTGTTTCCTGGGTGCTAAAGAGGTGGACACATTCTATTTTGCCACTGGAGCAGAAATTTCCAAAAGCAAGCAAACCTAATTATTGCATGAAGCTTTGCATATTTAAAAAAAAGAAACAAAAACCCAAACCAAACAAAAAACTAAACCAAACCAAACAAAACCCCCTCGCAAGCATTTTATGTTTGTTGATGAAGCATTTTGTACTTGCTGGTGCTGGTTTTTGGGGGGGTTGCTACAGAACAATGTGCTTTGGAAGGGCTCTCTGGAGCTGTCTGGTCCAGTGAGCCGAGACTGCCCAGGGACCTATCCAGACAAGTCTGAGCCTCTCCAAAGACAGATTCTCCAACCTGCTTCAGTCTTTGAATAATTTTCTTTCAATAGTGTTACCATTTCCATAAAAAACAAACAAACAAACAACAAACCCTTGGAGAAAACTAATCCATGTCAAGCAGCTCATTAGTATCTTGTGTCAAGCACACTCTTTTAAAACAGAAAAAATACTGCAGTACTGGCAGTGGTCAGTTTGTCCATCACACTGGGAATAAATAATTGCACCCTGGTGACAAAAACCTATCACTTTTTAGACTGCTAAGCACCAGGCCTCCTGCACCAACGGCTGAATCTAAGCCAAAGGTCATTGGCAGAAACATTAACAGAGCAAGAGGAAGAGGAGCAAGGGAGGAGGTCCTGCCCAGCGCTCTTTTGCACTGGGAGGCACACGGCTCCTTTGCATGGGCTGAAAACAAACAACTGCCGGAGGGTAACGCACATTTGGTTATTGCTGACCTGAGCTGCATAGTGACTTAGTGGTTGTAACTGTCTACCTCAAATGTGACTTCAGCAGCAGCAATGTGGGTGAGATAGAGATATCTGGAGCTTTGTGTTTACCTGAGATATTGCTGTTCTTACAAGACACGTGGGAGGTAAGGAAAATAAAATTTAAAAAATAAAAATGAAAAATAGGGTGGTGTTTGTTGTTTTTTTTCTTGTGACAGGAGACATTTCTGAATATATAATTTACATTATAAATATTGCCAGAAAGATAGCTGCTGGACTTACAGAATGCTGTACTTTTCCAAGTATACAGTTTTTTAGAAAAATGCTTACAATTATTCACTACGGGGCATGGGAGGAGAAAAGAGGGAGGAAATCAAGCCATAAAGAATTGCCAGTATTGGAGGTTTAAAAAGATCCATAAAGAGGTAAAAATGTCCCTAGCCTGAAATGCATATAACCATCCCAAGTTCTTCATACTCAGGGAAGGAAAGCTACACAAAATTTCTCTTCGTTACTAGAAGATACACAGACAACAGCTACTCTCAGATTAAGTATTTAACACTCCTTTTCTCACAAAAAGGATCTGCAACGACTATTCCAGCCCAATAAATACATCCTAAATAGGATGCAGCAGCGTCCCACAATCTGCTTTAGAAATAAGATTTGAGGTCAAGACAGATTCTGCCCTCCTTGCCCACCTGACCACCCATGCTAAGTCTTTTATTCTGTATCTGCACAGAGGGAAGAGGGGAATGAATTTCACATCCAAGAGGTCTCTGCGTAACAAACAGCAAACTAAATGGGTTTTTAAATGGTTGATCTTCTTCCTACTTGTTACGAATAATTCCTATAAAATAATAATTCTTATAGAAAACGCTGCCAAATTAAAATCTTCACTGAATTATGAAACTTCTCAAGCAAACGCAGTGAGAAGTGCAACAGCCCCACCACGGAGAGGTTTTGCAGCTTCGCGACACGTTTGGGGAAGTACGCCCAACCCGGCTGCAACACAAAGACAATGCAACCTGCGCTTTGCTTCATCTTACACCAGCATCATTTCAAATCTGGATTTATGTAACTATGACCAAGAAGAAAACCTGACCCAACAGCCTAATCACCAAATCAGAATACTAGAAATGAGTTTCATCTATATTAACACTGTTGTCTTTTCACCTCTACGACACTGATGACCGACACGCTGCTCTAAGGTGAAGACCTGAATTTGCACAAAGTTATGTACCTAAAAAAACTCTTGATGCAGCAAATGTTGGGCATTTTGTAGCTTATTCAACAGCAACCGGTTCTAGTCTATCCGCTATATGGCACAGACCCCTGTATTGGTTAAAGCTACTCGCCTGCCTCTGTGGCTAGAGGTAAATGTATTCAGAACAGTGACTGAGCATCTGCTAAGAGAAAAGGGAAAAGACAAAGCAAAATGAATCATTGGAAGAGCGTGACATTTTTAAAACCTGTCTCTTAGCATGTTATTTCAGTTAGCCTCTGAAAAAAAAAAACAAAATGAAGTCAGCATAAACAAGTTTCCTGGGCTTTTTCCATTTACTTCTAAATCTGCTTGTGGCATCATAATTAGTGCAATGGTGTCCATATGTATTATGGTTGGTTTTTTATGAACCCAGTGTGCAAACTAACAGAAGAGTCTGTCTAATAATTATCAGTTTTAATTAATGCTTCTCCTAAGAGAACGGCAACACTCTCATCTCACATTTACTATTGACGTTATGCATAATGAAGAGAGTTTCACCTCCCTTCATAAGTAAACTTCAGTTTCCTATGATTTCTCTTTACTGCATAGATTCTCTGACTTATGTCTAAAGTAAGAACAGTGAGCCACTGTCCTCTAGTAGAGCTCCTGCTTCACCAATATTCAACGTATAAATAGAACACAACTGGTTTGTGCTTAAAGGAACGTAGAATGTTGGTCTCGTGTGCGTCTTGGAACTGCACAGGTAAAACCTGTTATGTTGTGTGCACGCTTAAAAAGCCTTTCTACAAATTCCAAGCTATACAATATACACTGTATGTCTCTCTGAACTCTCACAAAGTCGATTGCATATTTTTGCATTTGAATAGCAATGTCCCCAGAATAAGGTTTTTTAATTTCTAAATCCAAAGCATTCTTGATATGTTAACAGAAGTATAGTGAGCACTCCTTAGTAAATAAAAATAAATAATAGCATCTAGTCTATCACATTAATACTGTGAAACACATATAAAATTTACATTAACTCAAACAACAGTGAAAAAGGATTGTACTGGATTTATCACCACAGACCCGTATTCTTTAGAGACTTTGGAAAGTAAGTGTCACAGTCCTGCATGACAAATTCTAGAGTTAGCTGTCAGTATGATTGAAAAGAAAATAATCATTACTTTTTTTTTCTTTTTTTTAAATGGCACGTTTTCTTTTGCCAATCTAATTGGACCTGTTAAAAGCTTAGGTACAAGTTCATTCTTCTTTGAAATTCTTTAGTCTATGAAAAACATTTTCAAATGCAGCACAATATAAAACATTCAAGAACAAGCTTCAGAAAATACATTTGCCCTTAGACACAAAGAGAATAATCTTTAAAAGACAGCTGAAAAAAACAGAATTTTGTCACTCTCTTCTTTTGAAAATAAAAATTTTGTAAATGCATCTAGAATAATCAAGGCTTCAGAAATAGTCAAAAATTGCTTTGCTTTCTTTTGTATTAAAAGCTAATTCACAGCATTTTAGCCCATCAAACTTTAGTATGAATTAGATCTTTCCAAATTATTAAAAGCAATTAAATGAACAGCAAACTGAATGAGGAATTTTGTGGGTTTGGGTGTTGTTTTGCCTTTTTTTTTGGGTTTCGGGGTTTTGGGTTTTTCCTTTTCTTTTTTTTTTTTTTTTTTTTTCCTCCCCCCCTAAGCCCTGAGATCACAGCTCTTGATTTAATTATAAAATATGGGTCTGTTTTATACCAAGCAGCTTAGAGATTTTTTTTTTGTTTGTTTGTTTTTTTTTGTTTTTTTTTTTTTTTTGGCAAACCACAATTCCAACAATAGTGGGGTTTGGTACAAGAATGCAGTTCACAATCAAGTCTGAAAATCTGGACGGAAGGGTTTCTTGCAAATGGAAAAGAAAAAAAAAAGAAATAATTAAGATGCATCACTGATTGGTGGCTGTCACTGTAGCTTGGGCAACTGTTGGTCTAAGTGCAGCTGGTCTCGTGTGAATCCAACTCTGTACTGTACTGAGTCGCTAAACATTAAAACATGTCAAGCAAAGTACATAGTGCGCAACGTGTCCTGATGAACTTGAACTGCTTTAGCAAGTGCTTGATGATCTCTGCCATTACTCTGACCGGAAGTGTGGCTTCCTTCAGCACTGAAAGAGAAGGGAGGTGGGGGAAAAACACAAGAGATTGGGGTGGAGGGGAAGAGAAACCCTATTTAATCTGGCTCTCCTTACATGTGTTAGTGTATTGTTCATTTCTTCTGAACAGAATGGTCAGAAGTTAACTACCCTTAAATCACCACTGAAGGTCTGAAAACATAAAAAAGCACTGGAACATAAATGAATGTCTTCTGCTTTTTTCCACAACATAATTCAGTGGTAAGATCAAATTTACCCTCAAATTGCTGAGGAAATTACTGACCCCAGAATTAACAAGCCCATTTCCTTCCTTCCTTTCAAATGCCCCTGTACTTAGCACTGGTGAGGCTGCAGCTTGAGCACTGGGTTCAGCTTTGGGCACCGTGGGATGAAAAAAGACATTGAGGGGCCGGAGTGAGTTCAGAGAAGGGCCTCAAAGCTGGTAAAGGGTCTGGAGAAAATGTCTTGTGTGAAGCAGCCGAGGGACCTGTTTTTTTTTTTTTTTGTCTGGAGAAGAGGAGGCTGAGAGGAGACCTTACTGCTCTCTACAGCTCCTTGAAGGGAGGCTGGAGTGAGGTGGGTGTTGGTCTCTTCTCCCAGGCGACTGGTGATAGGACAAGAGGAAACGGGCTGAAGTTTCACCAGGGGAGGTTTAGGTTGGATATGAGGAAAAATTTATTTCCTGAGAGAGTGGTGAAGCCTTGGAACAGGCTGCCCAGGGAGGGGGTGGAATCACCATCCCTGGAGGGGTTCAAAAAACATCCAGATGTGGCACTTCAGGACATGGTTTAGTGGTCCTGATAATGTTTAGTAGATTGTTGGACTTGATGATCTTGATGGTCATTTCCAACCTTTATGATTCTATGAAATTCTGTAAGAACTCAAAACTGTTCAACTCACCTATCATGTTCTTTATCCACCAGATGATACCTGGCTCTGAAGGCAACCAGGTGGGCATAATATGCTGGTGCAGGGATGGAAACAGAACGAGTACAGCGTACATACGTATGACACAGCTGGTAGGTAAGAATCTGCAGCTCATCTGAAGAGAAACGATTGTCATCCCAGAGGACATGGTAATGAGAAGGTCTGCTTGTTCCCTGAAGGCAGATCACAGGGGATGTCAGCATTTCAAACACATCTCTTTAAATTTCCACCTCTGCAGGTGACCTGCAGTACAACTGACCACGTCCTCAAAAATCCCACGTTAGCAAGTCTACATGCTTTGGCAAATTTCTCCTTTGAAAAGGCAAACCACCTCCCTCCTTGCTCCTGTACAACTAACCCCTAACCCCTTTGCATTTCTACATAGGATTGCATTGTCTACAGTTTAATCCCTATTACTGAAACTAAACAATCTGACTGAAACACACTTCTATCTTGTGAAACTTAGAGCGTTACAAAAAGCCATCATGTAAAGCAGCTTTAGGCAAAGCGTTAATAGCTAACAGCAATCCAGCTTGTGCCCCTGGTGAATGTGCCTTTGGGTTTGTTTGTTTTTTAAGTATTACATTTTGACTTTGCCGTTGTTGTTTAATAGCTTCTGTTTCTGACTGAGAAGAAGAAATTACAAGAATATGTGAGACTAAATGTATCAGTTGTTTCCTAGGAACTAGATGCACACTAGAGAATTTAATGCAAGAGGCAGCTAAGTAAACTACCATTCAAAGCAGGACACAGACAGGAGAGAAGCACAATAAACTAAATGCACAGGGCGTACTTTGTAACAGCTTAGTTGCATTACTTCTTTTTCAATGACAGAAGAGCACTGTGCACAGCACAGATGAAAAGCCAAAATAAACAATACATATTCCATCTCTAACTCCTGTGCAAAGAATGGGCAAAATACCAGCAGGCAGTGTTGGCTCTGAAAGCTGCCATCCCACACAGAAAACCGTACCTGAATACCAGCGTGACTACACAAGTAAAAATCAAACTCTGATGGATGGGTGATTTTTGTGTCCACTGTGGTACCAGCTGGAATGTTTCCGCTTTTTCCAACCTGTTTGAACAGAAAATGCAAATACAGTAAGGCAGACAAAGATGGTTTGTTCTTTTTTTCCTTTTCAGTTGTATAGTAAGCAAAACACACAAGAGAAAAAAAATAATCTGTGAAAAGCAAAAAGTCAAGACACAATGAGCAAAACTGAAATTTTATTCAGCTGAAAATCTGGGGTGTCTCCACTAAAGAAGGCAAAAAAGACAAGCTGAAAAAATATTCTTAGAAGTCACCTACAAAGATTAGCTTTTCTGATTAATGTTAAAAGAATTTCCTGCAACTGATGTGTCAAATTCTTTTCACCTTCCCACTCCAGGACAGGTTATTCCTCTGTAACTTGTTTAACCTGGAAGAGGATAACCCACAGTTGTAAGACAAGCTTCCTCTTCCCTCAAAAACACTTTACTCCAAAGCAGAACTTAAAAAACAAAACAAACCCCCTCTTTTACTTTTAACAATCTAACTACCTAAAACCCTAAAAACCACCTTCATGCCAGCATTCAAAGTTACTAATTATTGCCTTGAAGTCTAGTGGGCTCCAAATAGTCACACAGAGAAGCCTGACAGAAGGAAAAAAGAACATGAAACACACTATCTGTGTAGAAATAATGTATTGTGACACTGGATACACCCAAACCAAACTTCACGTGTCTGAGACATTAGGCATCTAAGGTGCCTCAAAGGCAGAGTTAATGGAAAATAAGAGATTCTTCAACTTCTCCTTAGCTAACAATTTCAGTATCTACTGTGCAAGTGTCTACATCTCAGCTGGCAACCCAAGGGTCCCTCTGTAGTCCACAGCAACCAAAGCAGTGAACTTACTAGAATAAGATGTAATGTGCCTTAAAGTGTACTGGGAGCACTAAACAGATGCCAATTTAGAACAGAGTGCCCAATGTCACTGTTCCAGGTGCAGACATCTATACACTATAAGCCTAACACTCAGATCATCAATCTCAGCACTTGAGGATCTTGAAACAGTAAAAAACAAACAATCCAACCAACAAAACACCCAACAAACAACTGAATAGAGACCTGAAAAACTTCGATGAACTTAAAAAAAGAATGAAGAAATTTGTTGAGAGGCACATTCTGCTGTTGTTTCATAAAACCTTCTTGCCAGTTTATTGTATGGTGCAGAAAATGAAGCTTTTCCCTTCCAGGTAGAAAGATCTCGCCCACTATGTTAGGTACTTCTTCAAACAAGTCTCTCACTGTTTAAAATGAGCAGTAACAGGTAATTTGGCTGCCTGCTAGATGCTCGCTGCTCACAATTAGAACATACCCGTTCATTTTTATCTGTACAGAAGAGTCTGGTGTGATGCCTTTTCTGCACAACTATAAAAGTGATTCCAGGCTGGTAATCCTTTTCTAGTTTAATGCATGCTTCTCTGATAGCCAGCAATTCATGATGGAGAACCTGAATCAGAAAACAAAGATGTATGACCAATATGAATGACAATTATCTTACAGATTGCTCTTCTTACATTGTCACCCAGGGTAATGAGATGTCAAAGGACATGGGATCAAACCTTCACTCCTTCACTTATCGAGAGCAAAATAGATCACCAGTTTCCCAACCCAGGTGAGAGCTGGTTGCGTATCTGTTCAGCTCCAAGCATAAGGCTTGGACTAATAAGCTTTATGTCAAAATCATTTTAACTGTCAAATAAAAATGAATATTTAATTAGGCTGTCAAATACACAACAGCCTAATTATTTTTCAGGCTACTACAAAGGCTAAAATCCAAAATTGGTCAACTGCACACCCTTTCCCAGCTTTGCGAAGTCTTATGCAGGACAACAGGCACCAATACGAATTGAAAGAGGGAAGTTCAATAAACCAAAAAGTAATTACTTGGGACTTGGGTTAATTATAAATTAAAAATTCAGTGAAAATCAGTGATAAATGAGGAAAAGAAAGTTCACAGAAAAATTATTTTATTAACTCAAGTTTACTAAGTGACCTTTACTCTCTACTCTCTTTCCCTTGGATTTTGAGAAGTTGACTAAAATTCTGTATATTTTAATTTACTTATAAAAATAATGGAAATTAAAGCATATGGAAGTATCTAAAGTATAAAGAAAACTTTTCTGAAAATATGGTACTTGTAAGCTAACTAAATAAAGTGAGTATCTGTTGAATTGAACTGGGAATGAATTAAAGGTGCCAGTGTGAAAATATAGCATTTATTTATTATTTTTAATTAAAAAAAGAAATAGGAAAATCAGTTTACACTTCATGTTCAACACATGAAACTACATTACTACTAAAAAACTACAGAATCAAAATGTCAAAAAGAAAACCATTACCTGTTGAAACTGCCCCTCAGAAACACCATCTCTGTAGAAGATTATACGGGTTGGTTTAAATCTAGTTGATTTGTAGAATTGAATAAGCAACTCCCTGACCATGGCGGCCAAATCTTGGATGATTTCTTGGCGATGCTGCTGGACCCGAACAGTGGCACAGTATCGATTTGGATGAGCATCCATGCTTCCTACAACCTGTTAAAAAAATGCGTAGTATCAAACCAAATTTACAAGCACTTTAAGAGAGGTTTTTCATGAAGATAACTCTACTATCTCTTTTACAGTATATTGTAAACAAAGGGTTTGACTTAGCAAAGATGCAGACAAAAATCATAACGTGCTTGAGAAGAGCTTTGAGTTGTGGCAACATACCCTGCTGAAAAGGAAAACTTGTTTTAGATCTAAAAGCCTAATTTATCACTTGTACCTGCATACAGTTAAGTAATCAAATACCGTTTGAAGCACTGATACCATGATTTCATTAGGACTGCAGCAGAGGAATTTGAGTTGTTGAGGACTGACTTCCCTTCTGCAACACTGCAGATGAACCCGTAAAACTGAAATGGGGAGTCACCCAGAAATATCCACACCAAACAGACACCGCTCACCACAGGAAGGGATTTTTCTCTTTAACTAACAGATTGTTAAAGTGACATGGGACAAGCAGAAAAAAATAAAATCCAAATTTCCTATGTTAGAAATCATAACTAAGAACATCTCCATCTGCTTTTCCATGGACACAGCTGTGTAACTTTTTAAAGCAGATATTTATTTAGGATCATGGGCTAAGGTACTGCCCATACTGTTACCAAAGACCTTCATTATTAAGTAAGCCAGAGCAGCCATTACGGATGTTTGACACAGGGCAAGTCAAAGCCATTCCCAATACATGCAAGGAGAACATGTCCAGGAGGGAACTGCACATTTTGTGTTGTCAGGAAGCAGGAATCCTCAGAACCCACAGCTGAGCCAGCCTAGCTCCCTATCAGTAATGGATAAATTCTTAACATTTTTAACTGTCAAGAAAGAAGATTTAAACATGTACCAGCTTATTACAGGTCGCTGATAAATACTGGCTAATAGAACAGCTCCTCTGTGTATTAGCAGCTCAGGCATTTTACAAGCTAACACAGCCATTTAAGCAATTAGTATCAGAGCAGGCTCTCCTAAGTTTCATTAGATTCCTGCAGAAAAATAATTTATAACACGACAATTAGGCAATCAGAAGAAATGGACCACAAAAGAATTGGAAGTAATAAAATGCATTAGAGCTGAGCAGCAGGAGAGAGCAGGGGCTAAAGATCATTACACAATTTACTCACTGCAGCAATGGAAGGCTTTTTCCCATCTCCAGCTGGTGGATGAGTTACATCTGCACCAAGGAAGATGACAGGCTGTTGAAATACTGGTGGTCTGATAAAGAGAAAGCAAAGTTGTAAAAGCAGCGAGGCTTAGACTTAATAAAGCACATTAGAACACAAGTAAATAGCACTCTGTGTTTGCACTGAGTTAGTCCATAGCTTGCATCTGATTGGAACTGGTCACTTGTACTGGGATGGTAATTAGAAGTCTTGATTAGGGCTCTCATACTAAATACTTAGACATATTTTTAAAGCCTAGCTCATTGTTACTTTTCATTAAAAATGAGTAAAACAACAACAAAAAAAACACCCACTTTTTTTTTTTCTTCCCTTGGAAGACTGTAGCCTTTATTAATTAGGCCACAGAAAAGCATAAAAGTTGATTCCTTAGCATCAAATAACATCTGAGAAAATTAAAGGACTGTGCACATCTACAGGTGCTACAATTTTGGTTTTTGAACAAAAAAAGCAGCATTAGTACAAAGACTGTAGTCTTTGGGGTATTATTTTAAAAGTAAATTAGTTTTTTGTGGGGTTTTTTTGTTTGGTTGGTTTTGTTTTTTGTGTTGTCTTTTGGGGTTTTTTTGGGTTTGTTGGTGGTTTTTTTAAGTATAACTATGCTTCAAAGTTTTAAATAAACCTTTAAGTTAAGATATTAATCCTCTGCATCAAGACTAGAACACCAAAATACAAGTTCTAAGCTTCAACTCTGTTCTTAAATAAAAGCATTTTAAAGAGGAAATCTTAGGCCACCGGATTTTCTCTGTGTGTATGTGGGGATGCAGGGGGAATGATTCTGTAGGTAGATCCAGCTGTCTTCAGAGCATCTCTAAAAAGGATTTTGAAGGTAATTGTAACGAGGTAACTTACAATGCAATTAATACAAATAAAAAGCTATCCTGTTCCCATCCTCTCAACCCATAGAAAATAATAATTAAGAGTTCTGTTTTAAACACCCCAAACCTGCACTTTTCCAGAATACCCAGCTGTTGTGTGAAGATGTACCTCACCCCCTTCCCCCCTTTACTTAACTCCATTTTCATGACTGCAAAGTTTTCTGGTATAATGGGCAGAATTCAACTTTCTGTCCACATTGTTTCCAACACATGCCATTTAAACAGATCCCTTACCTTTAGGAATCCAGCATAAAAATACTTAAGTGATGTGTGTGTTTCTGGTTTGTTTCAACAGCAGTATCCTGAACTGCTTTTTGAAGAACAAAACCAAAACAAAAACCTTAACAAAAACCCCACCGTGCCTTTCTGAACAGCACACTCTGCAACGCAATGATCTTTAGTTGTTTTAACAGGAGTCTTCAACAGTCACGTTACCCAGGCTGAGTATATTTAGTTCAATAAATAGAATTTTACAACATACACAAAATATATATCCCTTTTGAGAAGTCTGGTTTTTCTGTCCCTAAGTACTCGTCGGATTACTTCTCAGCAGTTGCCTTCTGATGAGCTTAAATACTCCAAAGTGAAACTTCACTTATCTGTGCAAACCAGAATGCTGTCGTCTTTGAAAAAAAAGCTCCCAAGAAAGCTGTAGCAGGTTATTCCCTGAGTGCTCTCTATAACTTGAGGCAATGATTGTAAAAACACCATCTTTTTACTGACAGAAATCTAGTAGTGCATTTCAATTAAAATCTGTTCTGCACAGGTAAGACAGAACAAGCTGTATATTGTTCATTCTTCCATCAGAATTTCTTGTCACTGATTTTTCAATAAAAGTGATGAAAACTTTCAGTTAAAGAATATTTGTTTTAAGATGATGCACAAACCAAATGCAGTCTGATTCTATGACCCCAATTAAAGTGTAAAGAAAAAGGCACTGCTATTCAAGATGGTCTGTTTCTGAAAACTCAAGGCAAACAAAATACTGTAAATTTTTCATTCAAGTGAAAGTTGTATACTTCAACAGTCAGGTTGCCCTAACAATATTTGTATCATAAATTCAACCGAAACAGTTATTCCTCTCTAGTCTTTGTAACCTAACTTTTGCAGGACTATTTATTGGAAGTCAAAGGACAGTTCATCTGAAGAGTCAAACTACAGAGAAAAGCACCTAGTTATCTTAATCTGTTCTTTTTACAATACAATATCCTCTTTGAAAGACTGCTTACCTTCCCTGGGGCAGTAAAATATTATTTACTCCTCCTAATTTGACATTTATTTTTAAGCAAAGGTTAGACAGAGTCTGTGGTGTTGTTCTCTGCACATTTTTCATCTGAACGCACTGAGTAGCCATTCCCAGCACAGTGTCACCAACACGTTTCACCTCCGCTGCAAAACAAAGGAAAACCAAAGGAAAATATTTGCATATTGCAAATGAAATATCGTAGGAGACGTTGATTCAGCAACAATTAACTGCACCTCGAGTTTTAGCTAAGTGGTCGTTAAGCTTAGAGAAACAAGAAACCTAAGCCCAAAGTCAATCCCAGCCTCCAACAAACCTCCTCCCAGTTCTGTACTGCTCCCCATGCCCGCAGTGCAGTAACTGGATTCTGTACACATCTAAAGGCACCTCTGGTTCAGTTTAACTAAGGGGTTTTTATTATTACTCCACCAAATGTAATTTTGGAATGACAGTGTTTTATCATCAGCATGGAAGAACCTCTGCCTAATGAAGCAGGTAATGTGCATAACAGTAGGAGGACGAGCACCTGTTTCATTGCTAAACACTGCATTAGCAATACAAACTCATCAGTAAGGTGCTGAGTAATATTCAGCCAACCAGTTTAGGAGTTCATCACTGCAAGCTTATCCCTTGCATAAAAGGGGGCCGGTTTAGCAAAGAAAGGTCCATTAAAACCTCAAAAGAAAGACAAAGAACTGTACTGTTGTTCAAAAAGTTAAGACAAATCCTATTGTTAACAACAAAACTGAAGCTTTAAGAGAGCCATACTCTTACAGTCAGGAAAAAGAAGAAATTTAGGCTTCAAGAGGCAACCCCCCCGCCTCCGGCAACAGGAGAAGGAAAGAGACTTTTTGAAGAGCAGGGTGAGAAGAGGAGAAAAGACAAGACTGTGGGTATAGGGAGAGCAGGAGTATGGAAGAGCACAGGGAGAAAATAGAGATGGGGGCAGAAAGAACTATAATTAAAGATAATGACAAGGAAAGCAGATGAGAGTGGTACCACATCCTCTCAGTGGTTAAGTAGAGAAAAGAGTCCCTTTTAAATGCCAAGCAGGAAAAATGGAAATGTCACTTTGCACTAAAACAAATCAGAGACAAGCTCCTTCCTCTGCAAGCCTGAATTCAAGACGGAAAAAGGGTAATATTTCATTTAGGTTCCTTTCTTCTCTCTCTTTGTATCTTGTATGAGATGATCTTGGGAAAAGGAAGTTAGGTAATTATTTTCTGCTGTATTAATTGGCGATGGGATCAAACATATCTGCAGCTGCTTGACAGATCTGAGCCACTGGAGGAGTGAGAGTCTGTGAAGCTATGGGAGAAAAAAATTAGCGGATGGTGCTGCAATGAGGCAAGGTAAGTGAAAAATGGGCAGTCTTGCCTATACAAAGAGCTAGTTAAAACCAAAATGCATGGTTTATCTGAAACCTATTAAAACCTCTATATAAAGTGCACTAATTGTCCGCCTCCAAAAAACGGATTAAGCTGCAGAGTTTTCAGCTTCCACACATAGGAAAAATTAATTGGCAGAAATCTTCTCCTTCACTCAACTTTTTTTGCCAAATGTTGATGGCATGAGTAAGCATAGGTGTTTTTAAAAGATATATGACTCTTGAGGTCCTTACTTCAATCACCTGGAATTTTCAGCACACAAATGACAAAAAAAATCTATTTTAAACCACTTATCAATTTCACAGAAGTCCTGGTTTAGCTTTGTCACTCACAAACCTCATCTCAAATGTGACCAACAGGAAAGACATGGAAAAACAAATTAAAAGCACAGAGGAGAAATAATTAAAATAATTACGGTCTTAATATACACCATCATGCAGCACAAGAAGAAAACTGACATACAGCCCATTCCCCAAATGGAACTGACATAGTTAAACCAGGATTAAACTTTGCTCATTTCAATGCTTCACAAAAAACACCCATGAAATAGCGAGTGAAGCAAACACGCTCATGATTTGCACTTACTGACCATAGACTGGAGTTTTTCCTGGCAAAATTACTACAACAAGCTGCAGCCCAGTGTAAGTGTTCTTGAGATGTCTGAACATGGGCTCCACGCTGTCAGCTCCCTGTGCGTATTTACAGAAGCATGGCTGCCCCTGGATTGGCATTCCTGCATCTCTGGAAATCTTCCTCAGTTGTTCTGTAAAGGACCTGAAGGATGTAAATCAATATACGTTAGATTCTCAGGTAGCAAAACATATTTTCATTTTGGTTCTCATCTTTAATGGAACAATCCGGTTAAAATTGCAGAGCCGAGCTGTCCAAAAGCCTGGGAATCTATCCCAAGTGCATCTTTAATTGATTGTGCCTATGCAGTCACTGCAGGAAAGATGGGAAGATGAGGAAATAGACTAAGTAACACCAAAGCAAACTCCATCTTATTTGATCTTTCTGCAGGAGATTTGGTACAAGCTATTTTTTGCAGCTATACTGCAATGATGATATTCTGGACAGCCTGCTCTGCCATACTCCTGGGTGGTACTACCACTACAGAAATGCCTGGAGTTCCTTCTTGGTGAGGAAAACAAGCAAGAGAAGCTGCCTGCAACTGCATCTCGGCGAACTGATCCAACATCGGTAATAACACACAAGAAAACCTTGCTGGGTAACAGAGAAAAGGTGTTTCCTGGAGGTGGAGACAAACCTTCTCTGAGGATGGTACAAATACAAGTCACTCTTTGATGGAACTGCTCAAAAATGGGGACAACCAAATTTTGTCAGAGGCTTTTATCTGTGAAGACAATCTCAGGCCCCCTGCTAGCAGGGTAAGCTGCACTGCAGCCCAACTCCTTCTCCTGGCTCCTGCTGACACGGTAGCATTCGGCTGCCTTTCCTTTTGAAGGCATACCAAGATGACACTGTGCCTGTTGCAAGCAAGGCAATCAGAAGCACTTCAGTGTAAGAATATGCAACACATTAAGCATTTTCCCTGGCAAAACAGGCACTCACCAGCATAAGCAGAAAGAGTCAGCGGCAGAACATGCAAGTCTAAAACAGCACAGGTTTTGAGCCTTTAGACACTGTTCTTACAGAGTGATGTCTAAGAGGAAGGGTATTCTTCCTTATCCTGAGAGGGAAAGGAGGATGTTGAAGACTTTTAGGCATTTTGATGGTGTTTACTTTGATGGATCTACAGCAGCCAAGTTCCACCTTGCTCAACAAGATGTAACAAGAGGCAACAAGATACAGCTGGATGCAGCCGTATTCCTACTATGAAGGAATGTCCTTTCACTGCAAGGACAAATGCCATCTAAACCATCAAATAATTCTATGCTAGCTTACTCTGTTGAACACTTCTGCCTCTCTCTCAAAACTGACCGACTTCTCCTACGAAGCATTTCCACTAGAACCGTGTGGAAGGGGAAAAAATTCTTTGGCATGTATCCAGAGAACAAGGCCCTAGCCTTACAAAATGGGAGGAAAGGTAAAAGGTAAGATTCCCACTGTTGCTCACCACTTGCTAGAAAAGAATTCCCAAGCTGTCTGGCAAATCATCTAAAGGAACACAGTTATGGCAACACCATTGTTAGGAACAATCACTGTCTTGTATTCACCTTACAAGGAGGAGCTGAGTCACCTGCTAGGGCAGCTGTAAGGGCTGCACTTGCCCATGCATGAAGGGAAACTGTGTGCATTAAGAAATTAAGACAATCCATCTACACAGGCACGCTCACTTTCCCTCATCTAAGAATGATGTCACTTTTAACAATAGTCTTTCAACACTCCTGTTCCATCCAAAGACAGAAACCAAATCTGAAGAAGTTTCATTCAAATATTCAAAGTCACAAAACGCCCAGTCCTATACTCATCTAATAAATACAGCAACATTCACATTCTAGAGGGGAGAAAGCTTTAGACAAAGAGTTGCCTTGCTTTTAAAAAATTCCCTTTAAAATTGTTTGCTTTTTTTTTGCTTTGAAAAATAAGCTCTGCACAATTAAGTCAATTCCATATAACCAGGAAAAGAACCTAAGATGACACACGTCAGCTTTCACTCTTGGTAAATACTTTGTGATAAACACTTGTCATTACAGTGTTTTGGTCATCTTAGACTTGGTCTTTAGGCCTCACCAGTCAGAAACCTGCCACGAAGTATAAATTCCTTTTGGCAAGTCTGATTTGGAGGATTCTGTCATACTAGCATTGAAATCACACTGGCATTATTCAAAGCAGAAACAGAACTTCAAAAGCTCTGTTAGAGATGCACTGCCACGCATTGAACAATTTAACAAACCATAGATATTCTGTGATATTCTATGGTTAGTGAAAGGACATTATTTCCATACATAAAAAATAATAAAATCATCATCCGTGAAACACTTACTTAAGATGAACTTCAGTGCATTGGCGCTGGGGAGCAAAGCATGCAATTGCCCAAACCTTTATTTCAATTCCAGTGTGAAACTGTTTATTCCTCATGTCCCAGACTCCTTGAACTGGGGTAGCAATTGCTTTGTTCTGTAAGCAGAAGGTGAAGAAAAACAAAACCAACAAAACAGTAATGCAAAACTTGACTCAGGATAACAAAACTCATTTATGCCTCTACTTCCCTCCAACTAGCAAGGCTATTTATATTCTCAGGTCTTCCTCTCCACTGTTCAAACCTCTGTCTTCTAAAGATCATTCTATCACTGCAGCAAGACAGCTTGCTAACTGGGTGAAAAATGAAGCTCATAAAAATAAAGCTCATATTGTTCAGTTTTATTGTTAATGGTTTCCTTTGGTCATATAAATGATCAGCAGGTCGAAATTACATATGGACAGTCAGTCAGATTCATGCTTGGTATGTAATGGTAACAAGAACATTTCTACAGTGACTTTACAACCCCTTGGTGAACTTTGCAAGAGCAACTTAAATTTAAGTATTATTAATATTTTATACATCACTAAACAAAGGCAAATAGTGGTTCAGTGTCTTTCGCACAGCTCTAGAAAAAAAAAAATGAACAATCTATCAAAAGATTCACCTTTGACCTACACAATACTATTTTTCTCCTGTCAAGCAGACATCACTGTGATGATGGATTATCTAGAGGACAGGGGATACAGTAAGATGGCTAAAGTAATTGTGGTGATGTTAATTACCTTAGTACTAGTATCCCATAGATGTTTTAGACAACTTACCACAATGTCTGCCTTCTCATTTAGCAGCAACAGGTAAAATTTATGGGAATTTTTCAGGACACACAAATTTGAGAAATCAGTTTGGAAAGAGATGTGTCTGCTGAAGGCAGTACCTCCCCCACTCCAACCTTCCATCATCTGCCATTAAGCTTTTGTTCCCTCTGTCCTCCTCATGCCAGGTATTTCATGAGAGAACTCTCCCTATTCAGGATCAGGCAAAGACAGCTGGGTTATCTTAACCTATCTGAGCTGATCCGCTCCTTTTTTTTTTACATCTCAGGACTCCCAAAACTTCCATTTATATTCTAAACATTACACCTATGATGACTTTATCCCACTACATCTAACATAATTTTTAATTGAAATAACTATACTACAGAACTTGTAAGAGCTGGCAATGGAAGCTACCAGAGATTGTATAGTATCTGCTCCACATACCCTGCCTCCATAGAGGATGGAAGGAGGCTGTAGTACTCTACCGGTCACATCTGTCATTTCATCTTTGACCATTATTCCAAACTCACGAACATAAGGGTCGGTATTAAAACTCGCACTCCGCATCTGAAATTTAAAGGAATTAAGATATTTCCCGCATTAAGTTCTTTTTAATGAGAGCTAAAACCTTCTAAGATCACCTGTAGTTGGCACATACCCCTTATATGTGGGCATTCAGATAATTCCATTTGGATACATGCGTGCCTCAAAATATGAAATAAAGACCAAAACACCCCACTTGAAAACCTTTTGTGAGAATACATTCCTCTCTGATTAACACAGAAAGGCTTATAAAAACAAGATCATAACCTGGGTGTAATGCACAAGCTATTCAGTATCTGCTAATAGTAAGAGAAAAAATAAAGCCCATTTCCATGCTTCACTCATCTTCAACAGACCACTCACCAGTTTGCTAATCTCTTCTTGACGGTCAGGTGCTGATCTGGCAGTTGCTCGAATCATAGTGGAAGTTTGATTGTCAGTGAGTTTCTTTATGCATCTTTGTCCTGCCACTATGTTGCACACCTAAAATATCCCCACACAAAAGGAAGGTAAAAGCCACAATGCAACTGGGTTTCGTTTGGGGTATTTGTTGTCCCATTGTCAGACTACAGAGCTTTGAAAGGCGGCTACTCAAAAACCAGTTTGTCAGCATTTCAGCCTTTTTGTTTTTTCCCCTTCTGGCCCCCTTCCCACATTCCCAAAATATAATATTTTCTAAAAGTTTACTTGCCTCAAGAGGAAGGTATGTGTGTTTCTGCTCCTGTCCAACTTGTAAACATGGAAGGTGAGGATAGCGTAAAACTAATTTGTGCCTGTCCTTAAAATACTGAGCTACAGTGCATTCAACTGTTTGTCCATTCTCCTGCTGAAGTGGGAATCTATTGGAAATCATAGATGAAAACAAGCCATTAATTCACATCAAACGCCTTCCCCCAGGTCAATACACTGCTCAACAGAAGCTAAGCTTACTGGAGATTAAGCCTATCTTGCTGAAATGATAAAAGTGGACTTGCAGAATTAAGATTCCATCATTGCCAATACCATGTATCTTCTAATACTACCACAGACAGCCATTCCCCTAACATACTTGATACCTGAAGCTATAAATTAAGTTTCCCAAGAGCAGGTGCCTTAGAGACAGACTGATATTTTCAGCTTATTCTGGATATTCACAGTACTACAGTTTATGATAGGTCATGCACAGAAAACAGCAACCCTAGTGAGAGCCTCAAACCCACTTACTGCTTCAGAAATTTATTTCTCTTTCTCTACATGACAAATATATTTCTGTATATGCACACACATTTGCATATACTTAGATCAAGGTGGCTCAAATATTGGTTTTCTTTTCATTAATGCAATACATCACTGAAAGAGCATGAAACAGAGCCCAAACAATTAAATACCGTATTTAAATTCTGATCAAGTTATCTTCTTGTAAAAAGCTGCTATCAGTTTTGTTCCTTATACTACTTTCTTAAAAACTGGAAATAAATACCTCCGTATTCAGGTTATCTGTAGATTTCTGGTTAGTGATAAAAAGCAAAACGTTTTTTCCAAAGGAGAAAGATTGGTAATAAGCAAGATAAGAAAGCTGAAACCAATGGGCACTACATTCCTACTTAATTCTGGGAAATGTTATGCTACCAATAGGGAACCCTTTTTTTTCCAATTTTGCAGAAATTCATAAATGAACACACAAAACAAAACAAGACACCAAAAACCACCTCAGATTTAGAGTAAAAGTGACTTGTTCAAACACCATGACATTCATTACAGAATAGAAATGGAACAAAAAAAAGCAGCAAATTAGAATACTTTGAGGTGTGTTGTAAATGTTGGCTGATGAAAGTACTGTTTTTCAAGCCATCTTTTGCTACATCAGTAAAGCAAGGAAGGTACTTTTCCAGTCTGAGATTAAACATACACTTAAAAAGAAGAAAAATACTTTACGTTTGGTGACTTGCTGGTCGTCTGGTGACATTGCACACTCTGTACTTTCTTTTCATTTGTCCACAGTGTGTTATCTCCACCTTTAGACCTAAAAATTGGAAAACATGTTATCACCATTTCTTCAAACTCAAGGTGTCAGCTGCAAAACACCATTTAAAATGGTGCCGTAAAGTTATTCACTATTTAGCACTTCCTCCAAGCACTGAAGAGTATCCCAGACACAACTAAAAAAAAAATCAAAGCAATTTATACTCTTAAAATTCAACCCCCCTGAGCATCAGCTGAAGTTAAACAAAGTATTTTAGAGACAAGCCAAAACGCCAAATCCCCAAGAATCTGCAGATGAAGCTGAACACATTGTCTGAATTCCAATTCTGTACCATCAAGAAAGTCCAGGATGGTGAAAGCACAGAACGGGCATGGAACCACCTTGGAAGAAAAAGCCTCTTTATACTTTCTACCTAAATATATGGTATCTGTGGGACCTTAAACTATTGCAACCAACCTTGAACTAATGAATGGCAAGGAGGAAGGGGAATAGCCATAGAGCCTCTAGGAGCCCATGCGAATGAAGCCACGAGGCTTTATTCTTTGTGAAGACAAACATCTGCTACACACCCCACTGGCACAAAAGCTGGGCGCACCTGGAAACCAGTAACACCTGGAAGAATAAATTATCCACCCAAAACCAGCACACCACAGCTATCCACAAAGAAGTGCTTCTAATCTGCCATTACCAAGAAAGAGAAGCTTAAATGCAGTGTTTTCATTTCTTTACTCTCCACCATCAGGCAGATGTACATCCAACCAGATGTACAGGGACTATTAGAGATAGGAAGTTGAATGTGTGAGAATAAGAAAGAGGGGGCTGTAGATAAGAATTCCTTATATACCAGCACGTGTCTATGAATGCAGGCTGCTGCCCAGTCATTGTGCCTATTTCCACCGTCTATCAAAAGCACTAATAACTTGCCAAACAAGACTGATCTTCCCATGTAGTTTGTTAGGGCTCAAAGTGCCATTTATTATGAACCCTTCAATAAATAACAAGTTTCACCTCTGAAATCTGTATGACAGAAATTTTATTAAAAGATTAACTTTTACCTCAATACCTCAAGTTACAACTTGCACAAATTTGAGTTGACTTCTACCATCGGAATGAAAACGCTCATGGAAAAAATAACAACGGCAACCAGCAATTCAGTGTCCAATTTTTTTATCTTTTTTTCCAAAACATTTGCAACCAGTACAAAGTCAGGATTTATTTCTACTTTTCTTGCTAACTTCTAATTGAGCAAGGATGATTTTGTGGACATTTTGGGGAAGCAAGGAAGCTGCGCGATACACTTAAGGAGTTTTCTTTTCTAACTTGCTTGCTTTCTATCAAATAGATTATAAAGGATGGACCTCAATTTTCTAGCTGAAACCCTCAGTGAACAAAACCAGTAAGATTCCTGCCTCCTACTCCTTGATTCAATCATTACGTATTAGAATAACTGTCATTTACGTCTAGGAGAGTGTATGTATGAAATATACTTAAGCATGCAAAACCACATAGCTAAATTATTAGTAAAATCTGGAATATGAAAATCTTGACATCACCAATTGGAAAAATTTAAGAGCAGGTAATTTAAAAACAAACAAACAAACGCGAAATCCAAGTCTCTGTAAACATTTTGAAATTGTCAGATTATGAACCGGAGTATTTTTGTCATGAACTGGGATTGGCACCACCAGTGTGCATCATAAGTGAAAAACACAAAACTTTTGTATTGCTGTTAACTCCCATCTACTCCAGAGAGAGGGGTATTTTATAAGAGTAAAGCTCTACAATAAATACAACTTCTAGATATGATATAGCAAAAATCATTTGCGAAAATAAATTGGTTTTAAGAACAACATAATAGGGGATACAGCTCTACATGCTGAAGGGATCTCAGCAGCACCTCTACGCTGAGATGCTCTCAGATGCCAACACATGCCAGTAAGTTTGACTTGACACTTGATCAAGAGGTGGTGAGGCACAAAAACCCATGAAGGTATGCGAAAACTTACTTACATTAGCTTGCCCAAGTCACAAGTCAGTAAGAATATCACTAAATTATCATTCATCTGTATAAAGTTTTAGTTCAACTTATCACTTAACAAAAAACAACGTATAAAACATCATTTAAAGCACTTTCATTAAAAGCAAAGCTAATTAACATATAGTTACCACAGGTTCTTGAGCATCTGATAGTTTACTTATGTGCATACACCTGAGCCCTAAATGTGCCTGGTTCAATGAATATCACCTAACTGTTTATACTAGTGATTCATCAGATCTGAAGCCACATACTTCTCTGAACTGACCCAGCTTTCCATATATTCACACAGTGACTCCGTGAAGCTACAGAAATTAACCCATGTAGTAAGAACAAAAGCACAAGGATACTGGAACAAAACACTGCTCTGCAGATCTCTGAAACTCTTGAGATACATGTAAGTAATAAAATGATTCTTGCCTCTTACTTTTGCTCAAAAAGTGTTCATTGTGGTAAACTGTCTCCCAGTAAAGCAACTGCTATGGAAAATACTTGGAGCGTGTAGCGGTAACTTAACGGACAAAATAAAGCAGTTTTATGTAATTTAATTATTACCTTTTATTTCTTTGGTAAACTTTACCCTTTGGGAATCTGTCAGAGGTTTTTGTTGTTCTTCAATACTTTTGAAGTCCAGAACTTCACATACAAACTCGATAACTGGCTGTGCTTTGTAAAACGCGGTTGCAGACACTGTAGACAGAACCATTCATGTTGTGTTACAACAATACTGCAGAAATGTTTAAGAAACAAATGGAACTCCATTTTTGCTTTTCCATTGACAGAGAAAGAAGGAACAAGAAAAGAATTTTATAGGACCTACCATCAATATTTAACATCATTTTCCATAACGAAGGTCTGACTGATTGATGGAAGCCAAACCAAACTTCTCTGCCACCACCCAATGGATTTGAACACCCTTCTGATGCTGTAAAAAAAGATCGCCCCACGGGAGTATATCTGCAATCAAGAAAAGAAATTCAGATCATAAAAATAAATAATAATTTAAAAGTCATAAAGAATGCAAATTTCTATTCCCAAACGCACAGAAACATTGGGAGTTTTGAATTACCAGTAATTTCAGATTCCTGTCAGCACTCTGGTTACACCTCTCAAAATCCAGCTACAGTAAGAAACTGGCTACTACTCATGTTTATTTAGATTTATTTTCAGTGTAGTCCTTAATATACCTACTAATTCAAACATAAAGCATTAACAACTTTTTTGTTTTTAATTCAGCTATGCCTCAGTCAGAAAAACAATTAAACATCTCTGCTACTAAAACAACAATATAATAATCCTTCCCCTTACTCTGAAAGCCAGGGAAGCTTTGCGTGGGTGAACAACTGATCTAACAAAGATTTTTGATGCATATTTCATCTGGGTAGTTCAGTCCTGCACACTTAATATCATCCTAATCAAAACGAGCACCAGTATGTTTCTCTGAACAAAGACTTGTGACTAACTAGTCTGGGCTGTTTACTGTGTTGCAAAACCTGAGTAAAGTGATTTATTTATTTATTTTTAATACATAATGTGGATAAACTCAAGGTAACATAAGGCTATTTTAAGGATATTTACATAAATTTAACTCATTTTCACATCAAAATGAGAGTTAGGCCTACTAAGCTTTGTTTTTTACTTTCCAATTGAATGCATTTTCCACAGTTGGTATTAAGCAGCTTGTTTCATGGCAGCAGAATTAAACCCACTCTCTCTTGGGTTTGACTCCAAGTGCTGTAGATCCCACTTGCTTAGAATAATCCCAAATAATTTTCTAGTTTTTCCTTTCCTGTAAAACCAGCTATATTGCATGGCATGAACACCCCCCTAGCACAGTATCCTTTATCCAGAAGGATCAATAAACATCTGCCCAAGGACACACGAGTTTTAAAACCACCCTTCCACATCCATCAACCTCCAAGTACTTTCCACTCTGGGACAGCTTGAGGCCTACAGAGAAATGGGGTATGAGATGGCAAGGGCCTGACCCAAGAGCACACAAACATGAAGTGAGTCTGAAGACCAGTGGGGAAAGGGACTTGTGTCCAGGCTGGAGGCTACCAGTTCCACCGGATGAGCAGAAAAGCACCTTATTGCCTCTTGCCTGAGCATGCCATCTGCTAGAGAGCTGTTATTTTGGTTGAACTATGAGAGCACATCCTACCCAAAAAGCCACCGAAGCAATTCAGGTAACAATGCAACCTCCTAAACAACGTCAAGGTCTTCCCCTCACCTCATAGAAGGCAAGTGCCTCATCACTACATCCAGTGCCTGGATGGTTTCAAACGGGACACTTGGCAGCCGACCAGAAAGAGCATCATGTAAAGCCTGCAAACTCACACAGGACATCCACTTTATAGCCACCTTAAATATTCTGTCCTTTCCTTCTCCTGGCAGCGTGACCTCCAGCTCCACCTGCAACAATGCCAAACAACAAACCAAGATGATTCTTTCCATTTAAAGGGGAAAATGGAAGGGGCTTGGAAGGGACGATGGGTTCCTCTGAACAGCGCTATAAAGCATGGGAGGAGACAAAGAGCAGTGATGAAGAAACAACATACATTAGGTACAGCCTCTTTTTACAGCTAGATCTTTCCAAAGGTGTATTTCAGAAAGCTGGCGTGCTTCCCAACTGGCATCTACCTGCCTCTTTGAGGCAACGTTATAATTTGGAAATGCTTGCAGATCAGCTGGGAGGTGTCCATGAAGATCCAATAACCCGATTTCAGATACCTAACAGATCCTAACGCATCACCGCTCACGTCAGCTCCTGCATGCCTAAAATAAAACATGGTCTGTCACTGCCTGCCAAGACTCATGAATTTCTGGTATTTGCTCTCTGGAGCACCAGAGTGCTTTCAATACTGTTCCTGTAGACATAGCTCATGAGAAAATATAATCCACAAGGAGGTTTGAAAACAAGAGGAAAAACAAACACACACCACAAAGCAAACACCATCATCCCCAAACAAAACACAAAAAAACACAAAACGCAGCCACCCAAAATGCTCTTCTTTTGAATACTGAAGGAAGAGTAAACGATGACACACCCCCCCTCCCCAGGTACTAGTGATGTCATCAGGCAGGATACAGGGACACCCTTTTGACGTTATGTCCTACGTTGAATTTCTTTGTCTAAAAAAACCTGGCAAACTACGTTATGGTAAATAACTTCAGACAATCACTTGTAATTAATAGCAATGCTGGTTTCTCCTCTTTGTTAAAACAAAGGAAGCCTGAGCAGTGAAGTTCTTAAAGCAACTAAAATTAAGGCTTGTCTGCAATGACAGCAGTTCTGGGAGTGACTACAAGAAATAACAGGGAGCTAGATGTAAACAAAAACATCACATTTTCCTGTCCTAAGAAGCTTACAATTTAAATATAAAAGGCATCCACTTAGCAGACAAACTGTAATTAGGGGGCTAGCAAAAATAATACATGGATAACAGCAAGCTAATATATGCAATCAGCTGTTCTTTAGAGACAGTTAGCTGCTTCTGTCAAAAAATAGCAGAGAAAAACACAAATAATAAGCCTTCCCAAATGCCAAAAGAACACGTTGACAGTTTATAGTAGGCAGTCAAAATCAGCATTACAGCCACATCTCTCCTCTAGTATAAACATGATTCACCAGGAGGCTTGAGCTGTGGGAGAGCAACTGGAGACTGTAATTGCAGGGTTGCTGGTCTGAATCTGGCCCACAAGGTTAATTCTACCGAAAAGCTGTACGAAGGAAGGGACAGATTTCAGCTGACACAGGCTGGAAGCTTTCTAAGAAGCCTTTTTTTCACCATGTCATCAAAAGGTCCTCAACTTGGAACTCCCAGCAGATGGAAGACAGCTGTCACGCCTGAACAGCAGTTTCCTTTAAATTTCTCCTCCAAATCAAGTTTCATCCTGTCTGTTACTCTCAGTACTGTTAATACACAACTAACCTGATTATCCTAATCTAAAAAAGGATTTAATTTTATATCTTCCCCTCCTAGTTTCAACTTATGAAGCTTCTTCACTGTGATGGAATTGAAAAAGATGAAGAACCTGTTGCAGTGTATGTGTCCCCGGTAGAAAGAAAATAATCATGTAAATAGAAGTCCCAGGATTAAGAATTTCAACTCCAGCTGCTAGATGGCAAATACTGGTTCAGCTGAGCACTGTGACAGGGAATTCATACTATTGAATTTCACCCAGGCAGCTTTTGCTGATGGCTCTACCCCTATTTCAGAACAGCTGAATTAGAGTCATTGCTCAAGTAAGGAAAGTTTAATCCAACTTTCAAGGTTTTCTTCCTTTAATATCTCACCTGAAGTATACACTACTGAAGACTCTGTGTTCAGTATTAAAAACAAAACACTTAAAATTACAAAAATAGATTAGGACCAAAAAAATGTGCCCTTAATCCACGTTCACAGGGTCACACATACTTTTAGGCCCTGCTCAACAGAATTTAAACATCTCAGAAATATTTTATTTATCCCACTCCACATTAAGGGCAAATGAACACACTCGTGTTTGACAGAGTAAGTAAAATATGAACAATTTCAAGACAAAGTAGTTTTAAAGGGGAATTTTACTATGCACTTTATTAGGAGGAAAAAACTCTAAAGCTAAATTTAATACTTCTTTTCTCAGTGTTTCACCAGACGTAATTTACCCCCAAGTAAAAAAAAAAAAATAAAAAATTACAATCTCAGTCATGAACCTGCTACCTGCTAGACCCATTGCTAAACTGCAACAGGGCTGACAGAATTTTGCAGCTAAAGGAACTAAATGAAAGGGATGTTGCTGTAGGGATGTAAAGAGTCATTAAGACTGTAAAAAAATTCTTTAAAAGAATAGTTCTTGTAGCTGATGTAGTGTGACTGACCAATTCAAATCAGCATATCACTGTTTAAAAATAGTAAAAATTACACCCGACCATGTGTTTCTGGAGAATTCTTAATATTTCTCTATAAAATAGAAGCAACGCTATGTGATTATTTTATCATGTTTTGAGCATACAATGTATTTTTTCCTCTATTAATCCAAGAGCTTTTTCTTCCCAGGGATTCAGAGGAAAACATTTGATTGGAAATTTCATCTATTTGGCTGCTCACCTCCCATGGACTTGTTTGGAAATTTCAAACTATGGATGCAGGGAAGAGTTTGCTTCTATCATCTACAGTCATGAGCAGTAATTCAAACAGATCAAGTCAAGAGGACTCAAGTTGTGGCCACAGACAGGATTAACACTTTTCTTCTAAAAAAAAAAGGGAACAGCAGCCACATTTCTGTATCAAACTACAGCTCGGTTCACTCACTATTATTGTTTTTTCTAATTAAAAGACTGCTTAAGATATAAAGATATATCAGTCGTTCTTTAATCTTGCTAGGTGAGAAAACTTTCAAGTTCAGCTAGAATTTAATTCTAGCTCTTAATACCAGAGGGACATTTTAAGGAAATACACAATGCAGCAGTTGAGTCCAAAGCTGGAGTCAGAGGTGACCTGAGCTTGCTGTTAGAACCTACAAGGAAAGTGGAGACTGACAATAGCATTGTACCTTGACAGTCTCCTATGCAGTTGTTTCTTCTCAAGGTGTACACGTAAAAACCAAGAAAAATATTCTGTTAATATGTGGGCACTTGGTATTTCCAAACGGTCGGAAGAAATGAAGGAATTAACGGATGGAAATAAGATGCAATAAGGAAAGAGTTAACACAGGTTTGATAACCATAAAGGCCAAGCATTAGAGTATTTATATAATAGAAAAAGTTATAAAATAATCAGGATGGTCTGCTAAGACAAAACCCAAAACAACCCAGAACAACCACTGCTGATAAGAGATTAGGACAGAGTGCATTAAGTTAAAGAGGAGGGGGGGAACGACTTGGCAATTTGGTATCAGTGTTCTGTTGAGAATCAGTTCTTCCACTACCACTGCACGCAGCAAGTAAATCAAAGTGGTCTTCCACTTAGATGAAGGATCATCTATTAATCATTGTATGTTCAGGAATCTTTTCCATGTGATCCTAAATGTAATTAGATGTAGCCAGTTTAGTGCACATTTGTTATGTACAGAAGAGCCAAACACAACCCCCAAAGAAACCTAATCTAATTATGATGGAAGAAAGTCCTAATACCTACAAGCTTTAAAATGGTTTAAACTATGTTTAAATTAATTTAGTACCGTGTCAAAGTTTCCCTCATTAAGGTAAATTTCCCCGCATCTGATTTAAGCCAGGTGAAGATTGCTCTCTATTAGCTCTTTCCTCTAGGGTAATACCATTACTATATGCATGGTACAACAACTGACAAAGTCCTCTATCCTGTGAGAAACAGGGAGCAAATAGGAATTTATTAAAAGCAAGCCACAGATGAAACTACCCGAACCACCTTGTGCTAAACTCCACTCTCCTCAGTGACCACCTCTTGCAAGTGATCATCACCCCAGCGAGATAATTTGTCCCACCCAAAATGGTTAAACTCATTCAAGTCAGCTTTTTCCCCATCTGATTTTCCCAGCCTTTTCCTTCATTTGCATGGATGCAAAGGGAGGTGGTGGTCATGGTGTCAAAAGCTTTTCCTGCTGACACACTGTCACTAGACTTCATTTTTACCATGTATGATTTAGCATATGTGGGCTTTAAAATGCAGCACATCAGGAGTCAGGTCCTATTTGGTCAGCAGGCAGCCAGACACAGAAGAAATGTGAGGAGGAGGTCATCTCATACTGTTCCCAGTCAGAGCAGGGTCAACTTGCATCTCAGTCTTCGTAGATCTGAGGATTAATTTGATCCCAGTTTGTTTATTCCCCCACAGATTAAACCATTTTTTTTTCATTTATTTTTACTTATTAAATGCAGAAATTCATAGTTGTCATAAAAGATATTGTCAGGTCATCCACAACTTGGAAGTATTACAGTTATAAGGTAACTGCATCCAGAGGACTTGTTTAAGCCCCTAGGAGACACTCATCAAGTATCCCCCTCTGGCAAATACCTTGCAATTTTATGTGTCAAATCTGTAGAAACTGGAATGCTGTATGTGAAAATGGGAAAAAAAAAAAAAAAAAAACCACACCAAAAAATCTGTAATACTTTTACTGGTTCTTTATAGTTTTCCCAGATGTTACCTTATCGGTTAAAGAAAAATTATTAACACTGGAGTAGAGACGAGCTTTGCTGTGTGACATTCACTTAAATACATTTGGGGAAAATAAAAATGACACGTATCAAATTAAGAGCTTGATTCAGGTAGAACTATGTCAGGCACTTCACAGGCATACAAGACAAGACAGCAACGGACAGGTATTTTAAAATAAAACTATTTTATAGCACACTGCTAGCAAATTTCAGAAGACCTGAGCTCTGCTTCCATTTCTACCACATATGCATGTTTCCACATTGCTCTGTATTTCCCTTTCCCCTTATGTTTTGTCTACTTAGTTTGTAATCACTTCTGTGGGACAAGAGAGTCCTCCCCTGTAACAGTGCATGCCTCACCTTGCACCCACAGCAGAAGGGTAAAATGGCCCCTGGGAACTACTCTAGTACAAACAGTAAGAAGAATTACTACATCCTCAAGTGTAAATAAAAAAGGCCACAGAAAATTCAATCTGGTATTACACCACAGATGCACAGGCTAAATTAATTCACAGGGTTTATTAGCAGGTGCATTAGAGGTTTATTAGAAGGTGCATTAGCACTTCACCAGTCAATGGACGCAGGTGTGGGTACACTTTGCAGCTACAACCGGAGTGACCAAAGAGGTCACCACCCCACATAGAGAGCTAGCAAACAGAACATGCGACCTCTTCAACTACCCCAGGGCTAAGCCAGCAGGTCTTGACCCATGCAGGTTAAATTAATTTGGCTCTCACACCATGAAGGATTAGGTTCCACGCAGGCAACGGAGGGATGGAGGAGTTTCTTCCAGACAGGGGATAATGAAACTCGTTTTACAGGCTTTGAGGAGATTAAATGAGTTGACACCTAGAGGGGTGTGACCACTCTCTCCCAAACTCAACTGTGCTTTCACTTTCTCTCTAATGCCAGCACAGAGCTTGTCTGCTGCCTTGGGCAGTTGATCCACCTCACCAAACCAGTGGAGACCACACAAGGGGGAAGAAAGAGAGAGGAAAGAAGGGATATGGAAAGGGGAGTGACCATGTTGGTGGCAATAAGTTCATGCTTCTGTCCTGGTAAACCACACCCTGAGTAAAGTGGCAGCAGAAAGAGACAACTATTCTAGAAATACAAAATCAGTTTCTATTAGCCATTAGAAAGACGTTGCAAATACTACATTAAAATCTCCAGTTAGAACCTTTTCTATATAAAACTTACTTTATCTCTCCCAATGGGAAGTGGCATAGCTGTATAAAGGTTTTTTCTTCCATCAAACACTGGTTTGCGGTCCCCAAAAATCTGGGTTTTAAAGTGCTGAACCATGTGCTCCACTATTTCTCTGAAAATACAAAAAGACATTAATTCAACTTTTTACTTTTAATGTTAAGTAGCAGATGAACACTAATGCTAATATTTACAAATAGAGGCATTAAATAAATTAAAGGGTTGTCCACTGTTGGGTATTAAATGCAAGATTTGTTTGACTGATCTGAATCAAAGCAACCTTTTCACAGACTAAACTATTTTCTTAAAGCAGCTATTTTTGGCTTTTTCAGATTGAAACTTTCCTTCCTCTTTTCTGCGATCTACTGAAAGTGAGAAAGCAAAAGCTCGTGCTCTTGCAAGCTCAAAATGAGAGGTGCTTGGTATTCTCCTGGGGCTTCTGCTCCCCTATCCTACAGCTCTTTCTGCAGAGGACCATGGACCAAAAGCTCAGCCCAAGAAGATTTCATTTAATAAACAAGTAAATAAATAATTGCTATCCAAGCTTACAGCCTTAGCCCAAGGACAATAATCCTATGATGACCGTGATATGCCAAAAATATAATTTGTTCAAGAACACCACAAAACCGGGATCCATCCAAACAAAATTGGATATGCACATTTATTGAGAACCATGAATATTAAAAAATAAATCTTCATTTAAGCATAGCTGGAATTGGGCTGCACATTCGCACGAGTGAGGCAACCATGCAAAGATCTTGTCAAACCACAGTGTTTATGCACTGGTCATGCAAAGAAGTTCACCAGCTGATGAGAGGTCTGTTGGAATAAAAACACCTTCTGACAGCAAAGGTCTTTAGTCCAAATGCCCCGAAGAGTCATCCTTCGGGCTGCAAAATCTGAAATCCATCAGCAGCCTCCAGTACACTGACTATAGGGTCCTTAACATACAGCCTGGGGCTAAAGGACATTAAGAAGTTAAACTGACACAGAGAAAGCACCGCATGCTCCTTCATCAGCACTGCTGTCAACTAGCAGCACCGAGAGGCTGCAGGTGACTACTTCATGCACCTTGACTTGAAGAGGCAATTAACCCAGCATACAGTCTAAAGCTGAGATGAAACATTCAAGAGAAGAATGAAGATTGGTTTAACTGACAATATATTTTGCTGTGTGCCAAGGCTTCAGGACAAGACATGACCATTGAATGAAACTTGCCTGACCTCCTGAGAAATATAAATAAAACCTGAGTAATTTCTGCCTCAGGTCTGCAATGTCTGACTGAGCAAGTACATAATTTGGAGGGTGGGAGTAAGGAAGTATTTTTCAACCTTGACTTAAGACTGAGCAATGGAAAAATCCATTCTTTTACTGAGCAGGTTCTTCTAATTGTGAACTACTATATAAAGTGAACACTTCCACTTAATTAGGGTTTTCAAGCTTCAAACCATATTTAGCAATGGTGCTTCTCAGCTGTGGGTGGAGATATCTTAATGAAAAGTTATTTTCTCCGTGTTGTTCTCCAAGTTATTTGCAAATTCACTAACTTCAGCCCTTTAGGGAGTACTATTGTACCAACATCACACAATCACACTAAGAACTCAGGGCTAGAAACTGCATGCAGAGGTCATCTTGAACCTTGTGTGAGCCGTAGGCGTCCTTCTGAATTAAACCAAGGGCATCCACAGTGCAGAACCAAACTCACACTGCCCACTCTTGCCTATCTAACCATCCAAATAGATCTGGCCTTTCTGTGACACGTGAAGAATTGTAGCCAGATTGCAGTAACTTGGCACAGCAGCAGGTTGTCTCAGCTGTGTGTTTTCCAGTCCTGTTCCAGCTCATATCATAGCAGTGTGGAACTTGCATGGCCGCTGTACACATCCCTGCAGTGGGTTTGCAGGGTCACAGACCAAGCTGTAGTAAGTCCTAGAATAAAACTGAAGAATGAAGCAGGGACAGATGAAGGAGTAGTGTAAATGAAAGCAAAATCACCCTCTATCTTTTTACAGAGGTTACAATGTATAGAGTTATGATACAGACTATTATAAATACACATCTGAATTGTATAAACAAAGTACTAGAAACATGGAAGCCAGCTGAAAAAAAGCAGCATTTTGAAATGGACTGCATGTGCATCCTGCATAATGCTAGATACACATATATAAGCACACACAAAAATATAGGTATCCATGTAGGACCAAAAGGGCAGAGGTCACAAACCCAGGTGCAGGTACATCTGCAGGGTAGCGCATACAGAAATAAGCACTCAATGACGTACATGTTTTATTGCTTTTAAGTGAATAATAAAATTCAATTCTCCTTTAGCTTGAAAATTAAATTTATACTAGACCATCACAGAAGAAAAACAGGACAGCAAAGTGCAGTGATGCTGCTTGATGAAAGTGCTGTCATTACCAACCCTTTCAGGTAACGGATTTATTAATTCACATTACAAAAAACTTTGGCTTTCAGGTGGCTTTTTTGACTCCACACTTTGTTCATGTTCACAACTCCAGCACATTCCACCCACATGACCTTTTTTAATATGGAAAAGCCTTGCTGTTGAATATATAAACGTGCCATTCCGATCCTCTACAGTCAAGATGTAGGTAGCTACAATGATGACACTTGTGGTTTCCAGTTAGTGCCAAGTCTTGTTCTCAAGTTTCACTTCTGGCAATACCACCCTTTTTCAAATCAATGAGGTTGCCACACTGTAACTAATAGGGCACATATGCAAAATACAAGACCTAATTGCTTGTTGCTTTGGCCAACTGATCCACGTTTTCACCTTGCTATCTGTTTCGGGAGTGTCTATTTCCCTTATATAGAATCTACTGATGAAGGATAATTTCTTACTTAATTTAGTCCCTCCACAATCCTCTTGCAGAAGCACAAACAAATTGGTTTGGCTTCCACTTGTAAGGGAAGGTGGAAAAACAAGTTGGTACGACCAGCTCCCTGCAGACTGACGTGTCAGCCAACTGCACTCTGATAGTTAACCAAGCAATACTAAGAATCGTATTTATCACGCTGTCCTGTATTGCCCTAGGTCCACTAGAGTTAATACAGCTTATCCATCAGTCACCACTGGCTTTGGTCAGCAGCACCTTAAGAAGCTGACAAGTTCAATCAAAATATAGGATGATTGAAATCTTGGATTGGTACAGAAAGACTGGGTGAAAAAAAAAAAAAAAAAAGCCTGTTGATGGATATGCAAAGTTGGCAGCTGTCAGTACAATGACTAAAGACAGACACATCCTCCAAGCTGTGACACAGCTCCAGTATTTTCAAAGGAAGACAAGAATGTAAATAAACTGAGGAAAAGCAAAGCACAGTATTTATTACCTGTTCACTCTTCTAGGGCATTTTTCTGGCTTTATATCCAATTCGTAATGATAAATATCTATTTTAGGAATGTCCATTTCAAAGAAGTTGGCCTGCAGTTTGATTGTTCTCCCAGAAGTGCCAAAATCTGGTCGAGGAGGAGGTTTAAAGGCATATCCCTGTATTGGTGGTGGCAACTGTGGAGGAGGTGTAAGCACTGAAAAAAGAGAAAGCACAAATTAGCCATCAGACGCATCAAACTGAAAGTTAAACAAATTTACAGGCTATTTTACCAATGAAGTACAGAACACTTAAACCACTAACCTTTTAAAAGAGTCTAAAAACTGAAAAAAGAAACACTCTATCATAAATTCATGAATTCTGACTTCTTCCCATGCTGGTTCACCATTTGTGATTATGAGGGGAAAAAAAGCCACACACAAAAAAAACAAAACCAAACCAAAACCAACAAACCAAACAACAACAACAACAAAACACAACCAGAAAACAACCTTAAAATCAGTTGCATTTTCCTCTGCCACAAGTCAGCTAGGTGGGAATTTGAGAGTCCAAGCAGGCACTACTGGGAAGGTGAAAACTAGATCTTCATTGCAGGGAAGAACCTTGGTTTCAAAACAGACACCAAAGTGAATCACCTAACGACATTTATTTGAGCAAACATCTGTAAAATGGAGTTTCTACCACATTCCATGAAGTGTATAAGGTACCAACTTAAGCATTCAAAACTCCTGCAGCATCAGTACTTGGGTTTTCTACGGACTAGAGCAGTAACAACTTGCAGCAAAACCTTCACATGGGAAGCAACCCAGGATGCTTCTCATTGCTTATGTAAGAATCCAGGCATGGTGTCCTGTGACTATTAAATTCAGTCCTCTGATAGCACCAGAACCAATACACATCCCTTCATTAACAGATCAGTCACCACTGTCCCACCCTCGCCTTCCCTACTGGAAAGCTGGTCCACAGCTGTGACTGTGTAACACTCAGAAACATCCTTCCACTTTTATTTACTCATTGTCAGGTTATAATCACTGATCTTCAGTAAGTACTCTGTATTGTATGTTTCGATTTAAACCAAATTCCCATTAATTCTTAATTCACAGCTGAACTACTTCTATTAGTCTCTTCTCATAAACCAGGTTTCATTCTCATCTGTCCAGTCATTTTTCAAGCCAATGCATTTTCAGCTCACCTTTCCTGAACACGACCAAGTGCTGTCCTACATGAGGTCCCATCAGGGTCCAGCACAACTGCACTGATGCTTTCATCTCTCAATGAAAACATCAGGTCAATAAGCCCTAAACCACATTTGCCCGTTGTACCACTCAGTGCCTTACGGCCGTCCAGTGGTCAGTCAGCATGTGCGTGCCTGTCTCGGTTGTTTAGGACCGACTGTCTCCCAGCTATGTGAACTTTACGATATCTTTTTCAACTCATACCTACTACCCTGCTGCTTTTTGTATGATGCTCAGGTCCTCCTTTTTTTCTGACAATGCTTCCTGTGCTTCATGCTGAAGCTCCATGTATTTATTCCTAACATCTTGTGCAACAGCCGTTAATGAAATTATAAACAAGACCAACACTCTTCCACACTCCCCATGGCCAGTACCAGGTTTTTATCAGAATCCAGATAGTTTGGTTTGATATTGGGAATACGATAGGGGCGGGTTGTCAGTTATTTCTTTTTTTTTTTCCTCTCATTTGTTTTACATTTGAGAAGCTTGCTTCACATTTTGTCTTCGAAACACATTCTGAGGCATAAACCCTTTTGATGCCACACTACAGAAGTTCAATCCGCTTTCTTTTCCTCCATTTCGTAAACATTGCCACCGAATCCTGTGATTCTCCAACACTGACTTGATCAACATGTTAAAGATGCTTGTCGCTAAAGATTTGCATTTCCATGACCTAGAAATTCAGGTTTCTGTGATAAAAGATTGTCTTCTCTCTAATTTAAGTACACCAACTCCTTCAGGTTTACTTTCAATGGAAATATAACAATTCTCATTTCAATATTATTATCTATCCATCTTGCCTTTGTAGCTTCAAAACCTGTGCTGAGAAATGAAGCAAAGTACCTTCGTAGTTTTCACACAACAGCTCCAGACTCTTCTCTATAACCCAGCCCTCACCATAAGCAGCCCACCTGCCTCTGCATCCAACCTCTCCAATTTACATCCCCGAAAGTCAAAATATTGAACTAATTCCCCTCAACCTTTGGCAAGTTTTATTTCTTTTTTATTATTATTATTCATTCCTGCACATATTGAGTCTCAAGACATGTTATTTATCATCTTTTCTCAACACTTACAGGACCTTTGCTTACTTCAGGTATTTCCGTGATGGTGATTAATGCACTCGGGTGGCTCCCGCAGTTGCTGTATCCCCTCACCTGGTGTGACAAACTCACAGAGTTTCTGTGTCATTAAGTGGAAAGAACCCTCTGCTGTGGGTATGACAACTCACAAAGTTATTTCTACAGCATTATCACTACAGCTGGAAAGTAAGGTAAAAAATACTCCCACAACTATTACTTGCAATATGACAAAGGCTTCTGTTATCTGCCTCCAAATCAGATCAGGAGGATGTGCACCAAGCATCTACCTCTACTCTGGCAGAATCTTGTTTACCATTGTTTTCCTGAACATATCTGGCTCCCATCTATGATTTCAGCTATTCTGTTGCTTAATGCTTTACAGCTCATCACTGCACATATTTTAATTTCCATCTTTCTGTAACAGAATGTTCCCATTTGAAAACCACGTCCTAGTCATTAACGTTCTTCTGTGATTCTTTTTGTGTCATTCTACGATCCTCGTAGCACCACCCATTCAAAAATATGTTGTCTGCCCAGGCTCCTGGCATTTGTAGTTTAACATTTCCACTTTTTACCCACACGCTGCACTCTAGCTGCATTATGTATTGCCTTACTACTAGTACTTGGTCAACTAGTACGTCACCAATATTAAGCATTTCCCTTCTCTTTGCTGTCTGTTTACGTGCCATCTAATAGTTCTGTATCTACTGCCACATCTTCATTCCCCTGTTCTTCCTTTTTCTGTGCCAGATTTGGTACGTAACAGCTAGTTTTCAGGAAAAACGAAAACAAAACAAAACAAAACAAACAAAAAAAAACCTCAAAACCACAACAAGACCACAAATGCCTTACTAGACTTGGAAGTACAAAGCATCTCCAAAACTAGCATCGTGGAGGGGGGAATCTTCAAGCTATTTATGTTGCAAAACTAAGTAATTTTGTAATGAAGTAGAATCCTCCCACTGTATTACAATGAGATCGTTTAGTACTTCTCACAGGGGTGTAATGAAACATCGAATCACTATGGTTGGAAAAGATCTTTAAGATGATCAACTCTCACAGAAAGCCATATCTCTAAGTGTTCAAGGATCAAACACCATTGTGCATTTGCTCAAGAATATCATTACTTTCCACCGCTGGAGCTTCAGCAGCAAACAGTAAGTGTAAGGGCGTATATTCAGTTTGGAGAATGACATGAAATGCTGAGAGAAGTACAGACTCCTGGGGAAAGATGTGATCCCAGTTCTACAACCTGCACATCTGATGGAGGTGGAACTGTCCAGAAAGCAGTACTACAACTCTGTATTTTCATTTCCAACATTTTTTCAGTTATTTTTATTTTATGATCCAATTAAAAGAAATAAAAAAAAATAGGAAGCTATTTCTGGCTCACCTCCCTAGGCAAACTTATTTAGGGCAGGGTGTTGCTACAAGGAGATAAGCACAGTATATTAAACAGCAGCACTGACCCGATAAGCAGTCAACCTATATTTTTTTCCACATAAAACAGATATATATGTGTCAACTATAGAACTGAGGATGTGAACTGAACTTTAAGGAAAAAAAAACTGAATATTACAACTGTTGATCTGAAGTGACTTTTTTGGACTACTGCCTCAAATTAAGAATGTAAAATCAAACTACCCTGTGTAAAAATGTATTACAACATCCAGCTGTGAAATGCAGAGTCATAAAATACTCCATCTGGTGATGACAGGAGCAGATAGAGCTTTATTACTCTTTTCAGTCAAAGAAAAAAAAAAACATAAGCCTCAACTGTAAAACACAATTCCTCCATTCAAAGTGAGTCAGCTGTCCCAACTCATTGTGCACTCCTGAATAATTTCCACTGCTCACTTTGAAACGTGACAGAAGCCATACCGATACAAGAACACCTTTCTCAGCACAAAGGTTCCTACTACAGAGGTTTTGTAGCATGGTGAGGTGTTACAGAGGCTACCACTGGACATCGGAGCTCAAAGTGACACGCTGCCCAAGGAAACCTGCCAAAATTCACACCCCAATGCACATTATTTGCTTTATTCCTGCTTTTCAGAGACCCTTTCCTAAACAGGTGTGCTGCATTTGGAGAGACACATTTCAAAGTGTTGGAAAATCTATATACACATCTGGATTTTAGTTATAAAGAGCTGTCAAGGGAAGAATGAATCAGAAAAAAGATGAAAGACTGACAAACCAGAGCATCTGTGTGATAAGTATCAGAAGCTACTCGCCCATCTCCTACATGATAATATGAATGAGAACATTTCAGCCTTGATACAGTGATTGAGACCATCAAGAGCCGCAGATTGAAGGTGTGAATTAAGGTAAGGTGGGTATTGAACAATGAGCTGCCAGTACATTGTCTTTTGGCTTATTTTGATCACAAAAAAAAAAACAAACAAACCGGACTTCCTATTATAATTCATCCCATTTACATAACTAAATGTTCATAGTTATAAAATTTAAGAACTGTAACTTTCACCAAACCCCAGAAATCTGGAAAAAAGAGATGGATATTAGGGAAAAAAAAACCAAAAACAAAAACAAAAAAACAAACAGTCGTGGCAGTTTTCTGAAATAAAATTAATAATTGAGCAAAATTGCTCTGTTAAAAGAGAGTGGCAGGGGAAAGGTGGGTGGTAGAGGAACTGCACAATCACAGAAATGCTGCTTTGGTACAAATAGAAAGTTTTGCAGATTGAAAACAACTGCAACCAGAAGGCTGCCTCCGTGCAGGCTCCTACTCCAGCACATTATCGTAGACCAAAGATAGAGATAAGAGTGACGCAAGGAGTCAGCTGGCCAAGTCACTCCTAGTATATAAAATGAGCTACGCTCTTGAATGAGTGTGGCTCAGCTAATCTACTACAAAATCCATGCAATTATGATTTTTCATTTGTAACCACTTCCCAGGCATAGAGCGTTCCTTTCTTTTGTCCTTCATCAGTTTTTAAAGCTCTAACTGCTGGTAACTGCTGGTCTGCTCAGCACTCTGAAAGCATTGCCAGTCAGCAACTTCCACGTTAAAGTTTTCTTTCAGCAAAGAATTATGCAATTCTAATGTGCAGTCAGAGGCCTAATGAGTTACTAAATAAGAAGGGGCCAAACTAGTTGCATCTAAGGGCTTGTCGACACAGGGAGTCATCTGAGCATAATTATACCAATGTAATTAGATCAATAAGTTTCCTTGTGTGGCAAGTCCCAACACATATTTAATAATGAGGTGATGTTTTCACAACTCAAAGTATGTTTTAGCACTGGACTAACACAACCTACGTTTGTTGATAGGAAGTCTCTCTAAAAGCATTTTCTAAAAATACAGGCTCTAAATTAAACTGAGGTAAAGCCTCATTTGGAAGTTTCACTTTCAGTTAAGGTTTCTAGTATCAGACAACAAGGCAACTCTTCCAGATCCTCACCATGGGTGCTTTCAGCTACTGCTGTGCAATAACAGATGCACTTCCCAAAGTATTTTAGATATACTGATTGCTTGATACCCAAGTATTTATCAAAAGAAGGCCAAATTTCATGTCAGTATACAGAATTTTAATTCAGTACGTAGGTAGATTCTCCTGCAGCACTTCATTTGCTCTACACTGCTTGCCAATCCCAGCCTTGTAGACAGCACAGAATATACAACCACCGAGTATATTCATTGCTGCCTCAGGTCACTGATGCCATCGTACAGACACAGAGAGGCAGCACCACTCCTTGGGAAAAAGAGGGGCTCAATAATTTGCCCTCAACTAGTGACCAGCTATTTTGCCTCCAGAAAAACAGGAAACAAACAAGAACAAAAAGCAACCAACCAACAACAATGAACACGTTCATCACAATCAGGTTAAAAAGATCAAAGACTGGCAAAGAAACAGACACATCTGCTGGAAAAGGCTCTCCAGCAGCTGCTGCAGAGATGCCACGTATCATGAACATAGACTAGCGCTAAGTTGGAAGGGAACAGGCTGACTTGTCCAGTTGAGTATCTTCAAGGAGTTGCCATAACATCTTACAACCTGTTCCAGTGTCAATCACCTCCACGGTAAAATAAACTTTGGCAGGTGCAGCTGCCACAAGCTTGGCTCTGTCTTCTCCATAGCTTCCCCTTAGTTGTAGGCAGCCAGATCACCCTTCATCTTCTTAAGGTTGCACAAACCTGACTGATTCAGCCTCTCCTGGTATGTCTCGTGCTTCTTCCCCTAGCCACCTCGGTAGCTTGTCACTGGGCTTGCAAACAGCTCATGTTCTCTTTTAGAAGTGCAGTTTGAAATGGAAGAGTGGGAGACTTGGAGAGGGGACAGCCCATGGCAGGGGAAACAGAATTTCCACAGTTATTCAAATACCAGTAATAGAGGGAATTCAAAAAGAATGTGGAAAGCATCCAGTACAAATTCTTGACAGGATCTGCACAGAGTCTGTATGTATTTTACTTCCATATATATATGGTCAGAGCAAGAAAAGGAAGTTCAACTTTTTAGAATAATCCAACTAAAGAGGGAAAAAAAAACGAACCAAAAAAAGAAACCCATATAAACCAACCAAAAAAATCCCACAACTTTGGGCTGTCTTCAAGTTGTCTGAGAGTCTGTGTTTTAAAGAGCAGTTTAACTTCCACACTGGCTTTCTGTTAGGAACTGTTAGAGCAAGATAGGAGAAAGGCTGGCAGTGTTTTCTATGATAAGGACAATTCAAAGCTGCAGCTCAGGGTTCCTTGATATTACTGGGGTAGAGAAATCTCTATGGAACTTGTACACCTGCCTCTGCTGCTCATGAAGCATATTTTAGGAGCGTGGAAACTAAAAAGTCTTCACTTGAGCTATAGCACTGTTGGATTAGATGATGCACAACAAATAAAGGTAACGGACTTGCCTATCATCACCAAGAGTCCAATAGACCTCAAGGGAAGTGCTGGAGAGATGATGTAAATCTAGTATGTGTTACACCATTATCTTAAGTATTGACTATCAAAGGTGTGATTGCCAGAAGATTTAATGAGGTTTCCTGCTAATAATGCAATCTCTAGAAAAACAGTTCTTGGTAAAGCCCCCAAGGTGAGAGACCCTTCCTCATGGAGCAGGCACAGTGTGAACCGGTGATTATAGGCTACAGATAGGTGTAACCACAGGTAAATTACTAATCAGTCAATGTTAGTGGGAACATCTTGGAATCTTTTCAGTTGATAACTTTATGTATAAAAGGAAATATGGAAAGTACCAAATTGTGCTAGTTTTGTGGGAAACCACCTAGAACTGAAACCTGAGCAACTCATCATAAAACAATATCCCATCTCAGCGTGCGAGATTGGCTCATTCCACACCAGGTAAACGACCACTTTGGGGACAGCAACTGGATCTGCAGATCTCAATTTCCTGTTCTAAAGCTCAAGTTCACTTATTGCTTCTTCACCACCTCTCCTATGTCTGGAGGCTGGATTGTTACTATCTTCATGCTCCACAGTGCCTTCCCCTTCCCAGCACATACCTGGTAATGTTCATCTCAGGGTAGCCATGAGTCTCCCAGGCCTGTATCACTCCACAGCTGGGTCCTGGAATGCCCCCTGAAATGCCACCCAGAGTTCAGCCACGCGGGAATAAGGCGTCCCCGTTCCTCACTGCATTCAGTCTGTTCCTTTACTTCTCTCAAGCTCAGTTTAGGCCACTGCAAGTCTCCATTTAGAAGTGGAAGGCAGCCTTTAAAGACACTTAGCTCATGCATTCCCCATTTCTTCTGCATGTGCTACATTTCTATTTATTCTTTTCTCACTCTGCCCATATATAAACTGTGCCCAGATCCTGTTAACGATTCATATATGATGCCTTTCACATAGTTTTTGACAGAGACCCTCTCTGAAGGTTCTTCTGGTCTCTTGGTGAACAGCTATCACACTTTCTAGCCACAGTGCACCTCAGCATATGGAACATACCATCAGAGCTCAGGCTGCTTCAGTAGTGAGGAGGAAAAACAAAGGAGCTGTCCTTGTATTTGGTCATAGGACTATTGCACTAGCAGTAGTAGTTCTGACTACTAATAGTCATATGTGGAATGTATGTGGAACTATTCACAGGTTTAGGGATCCCGCTCTGCCAGATTGCTTTTACTCTCTTTGTGTTGTAGTATGAAATTAAATACCTTAAAAAGGAGTCAAAGTATCAGAAAAACAGCAGTGCCTTCAAACTTGTCATCTCATTATGGTCAGTAGACCTCATCTAGACATGATTTTTATTTAATAACTGTCACTTACTGCAAAGGAATTCAAGCAATGTTAACTCTCAAGTCAACCCTTCTATCTATGGAAAAAGGTCCCAGGCCATGGCAGGAAGGTTGGACTGATCTTTGAATACCCCTTCCAACCCCAATCAGTCTATCGTTATTTTGTCTGGAATAAATAACCAGTTACACATCTACAGCTCCCTTGGTTATCCTGGTTACTTTTTGACCTCTTTAGGATAGAGATACCTCCTCATAGCACCAGAAGTGATACGATCCACAGAGACCAGAATCACTCCCAGGCACCAATGGTGTGAGCGGGTGTTGCGATCTGAGATTAAAGTGAGAAACAAGACACCAATTCAGCTTACTCTAAGTTATGATCACGTTTCAAGTAAGAACACGTGAAAGACTACAATAAAATGCCAGAGAACCAAAGAGGTTCAATGCTCCAGCAGAAAGCAACAAGCGAGAAACTAAGAATGGTTCCTTCTAGCCCACAAACATCTTCTGGACAGTGTCAACTGGAAAACGACACCAAGTGTTAGTACTTCCTTGTCCCTCTCCCATCCTCCTTGCAGCGTAGATCTTCAACGTTATCCTCCAAATTTCCAAATACTAACAGGCTGGTCCTCACCAACCTACCAGCCACCTGCAAGGGGGGCAAGTGACAGAAGAGCACCATCAGAGCACACCAGGAGCATACAGAGGTGTTTTACACACCTGTCGTTAAGAATCCAAGTGGCTTAACCCATCTCTGTATGCAAAAACTGTACGAAGTACTACTGACATCCTTCTTAAGGGATGTGGAGAACTGGTATTAATTACAAACCACAATGTTGAATGAAGTCATCCGAATAGCGAGCCTCATCCAAACAATAGAGGGGATGCTTGTGGCTTACCCACAAGTCAGCAACTCGGTTTAAAGTTATATGTGAATTCATACTACAAAATAACTTCACCTTCAGGCAAACCTCTTCTCGATGACGGGGGAAATGGAGAACATTCTTAGTGCTATTTACCATGCCTGACTGTAACAATTCCTTTATTTTTCCATACCTCAGAAAACGATGTTCCAGAAATCCAGATTCTCTTTATAACAAAGTAACAACTTGAAATAAAGAATATAATAGTATTTTCTGCATTCATAATGAACAACGCCTCCATTCAATCCAATCGCTGTTCTCTGCCATGCCAAAAGGCAAATATACATAGTATACAGTGAACATACTTATCCTCTAAGAGAAAAAAAAAAACAGTCACTAGCACCTATTCCTCCCTTCATGATGCTTCTTCCCTACAGAAGACCAAAAGTCCTGTATTTCTCATCCCACAATACCCTTCCCTTACCCCTTGTTTGCTGAAATGTTGTACTTAGGTTATGAAAGAAATGTTGTTTCTCCTTCCATATTACTTGCAACTGCATAGATAGGTATGTAGGAAACAGTATAACTCACCCTCCACTGTCTTTACCTTTTATTTTCATTTTTGAAGTCACTACAAGGCTGGTAAAGTACACTCTTCCAATAATATTTACTTCAATGCACACAGACTAAAGTTTCCATCAAACTACTTGGTGTGAAGAGCAAACAAACAGAGCAGTTGCATTGAGTCCCGAGGAGAGTGCAGAGTAATTGCAGCTAGTGCCAGCTACAGAACTCGCGTTATTTCAACACCTTTCGTGCACACAAACTGCCATCAAGTAACACCATTAGTACTGTACACCTCACTATGACACTCCATTACTTCTGTACCTCAAGATCTCAGTATTTCACAGACTTCCTCCCCCACTTAGAAACAGTAAGGGCTGGTCTCTGTATAATAGCTGACATGAAGATACTGGGTAAATTATGTCACTTCAGGCAGTTGTATCTCTCAGTATGATGTTGCTAACCCAACCTTACTACCAACACCCTCCCCTTCCCTTCCTTCTCCTTGCCATTACATCCCATGCTTCTCCTCCAGCTCCCTGTACTATTAGACACCAGTGACCACAGGCACGCAAGTTCCACTAACCTCAAAAAGCTTTAATGGCTTGGGCCTTTACTCTGTTGCCACTGGCATGTCTTTCTAGTGTGCTGTGCCTCACCAGCTGGAAACTGGTGCCACAGAGACTCCAAATCCACATTCTCTGTGGTGTTCACATTGTATACAATTTCATTAAACACAGAAATGATTTGACCTCAACTTATTAAACAAGCGAGCTAGGATGACTATTTTGCACTGCACCTTTGCAAGCACATTCATACGCGCCCCCCCCATTTCTGACTGGCAGTCTTTTTGGGTAAAATATAAGAAGAAAAACTTGAAATTGTCTTCATGCCTAAAATATTTAATTTACAAAACTCACCTGTTGAGCTATAGCTCTGCAGCAGTCACACTTTGCTTGAGAAATAAATCTTTCCTCATACTCATACTGAATTAATCTACAAAAACATGAACACTCTGAGGGCTTAGTTTCAGAATAGAAAGCTTACAGTTAAGAGCTGAGGTTATGCTTCATTTTGTCACTTTAGATAGTGAAAGCAGCTGCAGGAACATCTTCAACATGCAAGAGATCCAACAGTACCTGATGCGGTTTCAAGAGATAGGGCTGTGGTTTTCAGCATCACTCAAGAGGGGTAAAATGCAGGGTGACAGTAATGGAATAACAGATATGACGAGTGCAGGCTTTCGGCACAACTCTCCTACGAGAAGGGTTTGGGGTTTTTTTCCTATTACACCCTGGGGGTTTCTTCCACCACCTGCTTCTTATAAGCAACTTAAGTTCTCCTAGTAGCTGAGAGAAACCAAAACTCAGTTGTGGCACTGTGCCACTCGTCATGACAGCAACATGGGAGGAGACCACAAATAATGGCATCTTACTACAGGAAGATCCAAATCCCCACAGATTTTTTCCTCTGGAAATAATTTTCTCCTGCAGTGCCATTATCAAAACTTTACTCCATGTGGCACCTAATCCCGTAAATTGGTCTGTGCTTTTTTTTAAGGATTCTGTAAAAGGTTAAGGAAAAAAAAAAAACCACATTAAAATTTCCTACAGCAAAGCCTACACCTCCACTGGGAATTTGATATTGAAGGGGATTTGCAAGTCAGAAACAATTAGAAAAAAATACCACTACTGTATTTTAATCACATAACGAGACACAATAAAGCTTCACTTCCTTGCCCTAGTGGGAAGTTTCCTCCTTCCGACTGAAGCTCTCACTTTTTAAACACACCCTTATGCAAATATTCTGAAACCATATAAATAAATCCTAAGCACTCTCATTAAACACTGAAGCTCTTCCCAAGAAGATACATACTGGTTCACAGAGACAATCCTCCTTCTGCATTGTCACTTCCACCTGAAACTGGGTTTCTTCTCCACATTATTCTTGTATGTTTATGGTTTGGAGGGTTGGTGGTTTTTTGGGTTTTCTTTTTAAACCAACGTCTCTCATTTGCTTTTTCAAAAGAAATATTTAAGTCAGAAGAGCTGAAGTTGACAAGTACCACTGTTTGAGAAGCCTTACATCTCACCAGCAGTTAAAAAGCATGACCAAGAAAACCCCTGCCCTTCCTTCGAAGTCTTGTCCTCCACATAGGAGCAAATGAAGATTTCAGACACAATGACGGAGTCTGATGGGGCAAGGAAGCACAACAAACAGAGATTGATAAAAAAAACCAAACAACACAACACAGTAGGAACAGAGCATCCACTGTAAACCACAAGTTGTATGAAGGGACAATGAATTAAGTTCATTATCAAAGGATAAGCGAAGCCAAGAACACAGTAACATTTAGATAGGAATTTACCCTCCGCATGAACAGACGCCTCTCCTTTAATAGTAAACACTTTCTAAAGTTCCAGAAGGTATATAACAAGGCCCCAGTAATAATTAGGTTTTAAAGACTTATTCATCTACATGACAAGTTTAACTTCAATTTCAAACAATTCTTAAATTGATTTATCTAAGCCAGTGAAACCTTCCCTCTTGGGAATCCTAAAATTGGCTTATTTAAAATAAATTTAAATTAGCACATACACACTACTACTAAATTAAAAATCAAATGTCATTATATTCTCACATTAATAAGCTCTAACATGAATTTCAGGACTGAACTAAGAATGCAAAAAAAGTGCCAGTAAGACAAAAGTTCTAAAGCTCCGATCTGTGACATTAGCAGCTCAAACAGAGCCACCCATGGTGTCTAACAGTGCCTGCCAAGGCAGCTCCTCATATGGCCAGAAGAGAGTTACAATTCTTTTTTTTTTTTTTTCCCCAGACTACTTACAAAATCACCAGCCTAATTGCCTACACTACCTGCACTGTAAAATTAATCTACTTTCAAGCACGTATTTTCAAGCTTCATAAGGTGACATGCTGAGATTAGTTTATTCCTCAAAAGACCAAAGACTGAATTTTTGCTCTGCAGACCCCTTGCTTCAGTCACATCCCAATGCATGTTGGAAGTGTCATTAGACATAAAATTCATGTACTGTTCAAACAGTATTCAGACTTTACATACAATTCCATAAAACATGTATACATGATTTAACATGAACATTATAATTGGAACATGGAGAATATGCTTAAAGTGACTGGTACAAGGGAACACCATCAGGTTATTGCCAGAAGAACTGTAAGGAAAGGCATGCGAGGCCCCAGAAAAGTGCAGATATATATGTAGTTATTCTGTATCTCTGAAAAGTTAAGTATTTTAACACTTCTTTCAAAGATACTTTCATGACTGCAGAGCTGTCGTGGCATATGCTAACGCTGGCACCCAGGCCTCAACAACTTCAGGCCATAATACGCTCCCATACAACTTAAGTTGGTGCAAACTAGAACTAGCACAGAAAGAGAAGTCCTGCCTTCACACAGCTCTTCAGTCTGTCCCGTGATCCCCAAACCTGTGTTATCGCGAGTGTGCCTGCAGAGCAGCAAAGCAGCTAAAACTAACTGGAAAGGGGCATGAAGACAAGGAATGAAAGGGACTTGGTCTTATTTGGGATTGGTCTGCCTAACAGTGCACAAGGCAGCCCCCAACATGAATACCTGCACAATCGTTTCTTTCTACGTAGGTTGAACTCGATGATCTTAAAGGTCTTTTCCAAGCTAAACAGTTATGTGAGTCTGAGAGTCAGCAGCAGGGCTCCATTAGGCTAGTTTAAGATGAATGTAAAACTACAGGCTGACACACAGCTTTTAAACCTACTTTCAGCAACAAAGAATTTTATTTATCAGTTGCCTGTTTAGTGACAGTTGAACAGAGGCTAAAACTGACAATAAAGACAAAACACAACTGAGCAGCACTGGTAAAAAGTAGAAGAGTCCAAATCAATTACAATGTGAAAGAATTAACTACTTTCACTACATCTGTGATAAAGAAAAAAAGCAGTTGCACAAACCCAAACGAAAACAAAATCTGGCAGCACTGCGGACAGCTCAATGAGGACTGAATTCAAAAGACAACACTGATGGCAGCAAGTAAGAGTAACATCAGAGCAAGCTCTGGACTGACTTGATTATACCATTATCAACAGCACTTTCCCATCTAAATCAATAGTTTGCTTCTGCTTTGGCCTTGTCCAGTTTTTAAAAAACCCAACAACTATGTGACAAAGTAAAAATAAAAATAATCAATTACTAATAATTAAAAAGTCTAAATTTCCCTTTCTAGAAAGCCTGGCTACCAGGTATCATGTGGCTTCACAGTTGCAGCAAAGCGTTAAAGGTATTCAGACGAAAAATTTTTATGCAAAGAGAGACTATGGAAACATGAAGTAACACTCATACGAAAACTTTTTATTTAAAAGCACTAAGTTTGCCTTTAAAAGGGAATAGTAAAAGCAAATCAAATTAAAATGGAGAAGTTAGAATTAACTGCACTATCCTACGGTGCTCACTTAAATACACTGAAAGACATCACCTATTACAACACTCATGAGTATACAAAAATACGGGCATCATCTCAGCCTGAGCTTTAAGAAAACCCATTTCCTGGACAGTACTGAAATCTCTCTGCAGCACTGCTCCTTAGCAATGTTTACCAAAGAACTGCATACTAACAAATCACAACTCTTGGTGTAAAGCATGATATAGAATGGACTCATGTATCTGGGGATGATGCTATTCTGATCTTTTACTATTCCCACTTTTGATGGCAGAAAACATACAAAGAAATGTTTAAGTTCAACTTTGGGTATCACAGTAATCGCGAAAACAAAAAAGCCTCTTGCACGGAGTTGGAAAGTGCAGCACTTCACTAGTTGATAGCATTAGAGGTATTTGACATTCTAGTGGCTGGCTTTGAGGGCACATCAGAAAAAAAGATTGATACTAAAGCAAATTAATTGGGCAATGCATGGAACAGATCCCTACCCACAGCCACTATAGTTAAAACTATGCAATATTTTCCACCAGCTACTTTTTCCAGTTCATAACTTAGCAAAAATAAGACACTGGAGGTTGAGTCTTCTTGATATTCAAATTTAGTAATATTTTCTGGTAGAGTATTAGAAATTCCTTCACTAAAATATGACCGACTATTCTGCAAAAACTTGAAATAGGGGGGCAATATACAACAAAATTTTGAGAAGTCTTACAAGTTTTGTAAAGCTACTATCAGCCCATTCTTAGCTGACACGAACAAAACCTTCATTATGCATGTAAATTATGAGCAAGAACTGTGTATGTTTAAAGTCAGTTTAGGAGAAACTTACTGAATTCATCAACTTGATCCCTGAAATTCCTGCAACGCCAAATTTCTTTAAAAAGGCTGTTTTCTGAAATGGAAAAAATCTTTCCCTCTTACACTGTTCTAAGTGGGTAGAAGAACAGACCATCATATGATAATCTAAGATGTAGTTTCTCTTACAGAGTTAAAGCATTTAACTCCCATCCTTATGGGTTACAGAGAAGACCGGTGGTGACAGCCGAGCAGGACAGGGTACTCAAGATACAAAAGCAATACCTTCCTGGAGGTCAGGAAGGTTTGGCCATTCCTCTGTACTCTTTCTATACATCTTACATCACACTACTAAGTATACTAGTACATGGCAATTCTGCAAAAGTGAAAAATTTCAAGACAAAGGAAAAAAATAAATGTACAAAATCCCACTTAATTTAGCAGAGTCACTAAGAGAGTCACTGCTGAAAAAAGTTTCACTTTTCATAAAGCAAACAGTAGACTTCAGTTCCCAAAGGAAAGGAGAAAGTTTGGTTCACACATATGAGAACATCAATTATCTTTTAATTAAATGACTACCTCATCTTTAAGCCACCTTAAGACTACACTGCTGGCTGAAGCCACATAGTAATATGTGGCCTTTTTCTTCCTAAGGAAAATACAACAGCCAAGACAACAATAAGCTTGAAAAAGTTACATTTTGTAACACTGTCAAATGTAATTTAAGGAAAAATTCTCATGCAAAAAAGAAGATACCTGAAGCTGTATATTAAGTTCTCATCTCATCCTATGTATGGCAGCTTACAGTGAATTTCAACATAATTTACTGTCTAAAATTAAGACAAAGAAAATGGGCAACCCCAATACCAGCAGAGCTAGCCCAGTAAGAGCAGGGCCAGAACCATCCGCAAATTCCACAAGACGAAGATGTTGCCATTTCTACCACCCCAAGTGAGGACATGAGCACACCCTCCCCTGCATCCCATTTCAGGACTACACAGTGTTGAAGTGAATCAACATCCAACCATCACGTATCTTCAGGATACTATATGGGAGTGAAAAACAACTACACACACTGGAAAACAGCAAGAAAGACTTTAAAGTTTCAACAATCCAGTAGCAGTTTTAAAGAGGTAACTTACAGCTAAATGAAAAGTGAGACAATAAACTTAGTTTTGCTAGTTTGATAAAGGGCTCAAAGTTCTTTCTTGTGCTCTGAAGAAAAAAAAAAGTTATAATTTACATGAAAAGCCGTAGCTGCCTTCACTCCCTGTAACACCTTTTCAGTCAAATGCTGCTTTACCAATAAATTAAGACCTTGAGTAGCAGGCAAAAATCAAATATCCTCTCAAAGAATAAAAAGAGAATCTATAGCATGCAGTTTAGATTTTATAAACACATCAACACCAAGCAAAGTTATAGAAGCTTATGCAGGTCTTCATCAAGTTTTAAATGGGAAAGCAGTACTTTAATTATGCCGCTTTAACAGTTTTCTGTCCTTCTGGAAAACAAAAATTCTCTCTGGTATTTTCAGACTTTTTAATTTTCAGAGTTTCTTGAAGTAAAAAAAAAAAAAGTTTACAGGAGCAACGTTTCAGCAAATTCAACAGCAAGTCAAGAACTCAAACAGTATTTGGGGTAAAGGAACAGGGATCATAGGTTTCCTAGCCATGAACACAAGTGATTTCATGATGTCCCCCTCCTGGATTAAAAATTAAGGTCTTACTCCTGATGTAACAGCATGTTTCAACAAAGTTTACACATTCAGCAGCAATTTTTTCAAATTAGTCAGATATGGCTTCCTAACTTGCTTTAGACTGTTTCCAGAAAAAGAATTAAGATTAAAATAGCAAACCCTGTGGCAAATTGAGCGATTATGCTGGCAGGAGGCCAGCACCAGCGGCACCCTCTGAACGGGGTTGGCTGCAGTGCCCAGTTTGGCGACGGGAGCCAGGAAAGCAAAGTAGCTTGTACACACCAGCAACATTTGGAAAAGCAACGACAGCAAGATCTAAGTTCCAGGAGATACGAATGAAGCATTTAAGCAGTGTCAAGGATGTGCTGACAGACATGTAGAAGCTGGAGCTCTTGCACATTCAGGGCAGCTGGGGCTCACTGAGTGGTTGTAAAACACACTTCTTGCTCACTCCTCTGAACAGGATTTCAGTGTACACACATTTTACAGATAGCAGATTAACATATGGAAAAGGGACTTCCACTGGCAACTCACAGGCCACACATAGCCTTACACAAGACAACTAAGCAACCTGCTGACAGCCCCTGTTGCCAGACTGGTTCACAGTACAGCCACATGCTCTTGAAAAACTCTGCTCAAACGCCCTGCCTTATGATTCAGTGCAGAGCAGGAAACTAGACTGCTAGAAGCCACTGTGGTGCTAAGGTTCTGTGTGGATGATTTCACAGGAAGGAAACAGAGAGCCTTATGATGTGGAGAATAACTCACAGCTCTTACCCCAGAACAGACACTGTCACTGCCCAGCTCTGCAAGGGGGAAAGGGCTGAGCCACAGAGATAAACTAGGAAGTAAACAAGACAGAAGATGAGCCTGGCTGAAGGGAAGAGAGTAACAGGAGCCTGAGACACACCAGTATTACGGAGCAACCTAGGACTGTCTAAAAGTACAGTGATTGTTCTATCAAGAGCCTGAGGTGAAGAGAGGGTCATTCTCTAAGAGGAAAATACTGTTATACACTAAACAAGGGTCCTCGATGGTAAACAGAAGCCACCTAAGCGGTGCAATGGAAGTAATAACATTCTGAGTGAGATGGAGAGCGGTAGAATCAGAGTGCAAATAAAGGAACACAGAGAGAATTCCACATATAAAACTCCTCTTGGCCCATACTCTCGCAATACTGTCAATGAGTTGACAATGTGGCTCCTTATGTATAACTTTTAAAAAGAAAGGAAGCAAACAGAACAGCCTCAGCAACAACAGCACAATTTGAGCACCATGAATACCTGCAAAGTGAAAGTATAGCTGTACCTGAGCAAGAGAACCTGACACTAGAGGCCACCAAGTGATCACATCAACAGTTACAGCCAGTTACTGGTACCAAGACGTGTAAATGATGTTATACATAAAAGCAGAATTTCAAATGTCAGTCTGGAGACACACAGCTGCAGAGACCTATTTTGCTGGTATGTCTAGTAGGAGTCTTTGTGCGCTGTAAAAAGAAAAGCAAGACAGTAAAAACAAGAGCAGCTGTTCTCGAAGAAGAAAACAACCATCCTGACTGTCCTTCTTAACTCTTGTCCCTTTGAGAGAATCAAACCAGAGAGGAAAAAAAATAAAAATGAAAAGAGAAGACAGCACCTAATTGTGGATCCCAAGAGAAGCAGTAAAAGACATTCGAGCTACACGTCCTATATTTCACTACACTATTCTTTGCTAGATTATCCCTGTAGGGGAAAAAGATTTTATGGGATATTATTGAGAATGGTAATACAAAACAAAGTTCCACATATTTTGAAACTTTTCTAGAAGAAAACTAGGTACCAGTCACCCCAACATGATAGTTTCTACATAATTCTCACCACAGAATCGGCCTAACATTAAAACTGTCCCATATTAACTGAACAAACTCCCACAGCTTTAAACTAAATAATATTAAATGTCCCTGAGTGTGTTCGTAACCTTTCTTTATATTCATCTTTCCTTTGCTCCTAGATTTCATTGCACAACTGAGCCTGAAGATATCTAACAAAGCCAGTAACCTCTGCCAGCCCTACCCGACATATGGATACGGTTTACTATACATTCTAAACAACACAAACTAGCGCAGCACAGCCGCTGACAAACACGCTGTTAAAGAAACACGGCCACAGCGACCCGAACTTCTGGGCACGGCAAACCGGGTATCCCAGGCCAGCCCGGGAGGATGCGGCCGCTACCAGGATCTGGGAGGGAGGAAATGGAGACCCCAGTCCATACCGCGCTGCCAGCAGGAGGCCGAGTTGGCAGAACAGCCAAGCGCTGGCC
>JANHFX010020334.1:0-16002 GCA_027560015.1 Chloroceryle amazona
GCTCTCCGCGGCGCCGCTGGCACCCACCGCCCGCTGCTGCCGCGCCAGGACACCGAGTCCCGGCGGGGCGAGGCCGGGTGGCGGAGGCCCAGGCCTCCCCGCCGCTCCTGTCTCCCCCCCGAGCAGCCCCCTGCCTCCGCCGCGGGTCGGGCGCCCTTCGCTTTGTCTCTGGGAACATCGGCTGCCGGGGCCGCTCAGGCGGATGCGAGATCCGGTAAGCAGCTGTCGCCTTCCCCGGTGTGGGAGCGCGGGGCAGGGAGCTGGCGGGGCGCTGCCTCCCCGCCTCCTACCAGCTGCTTTGCGCCAGTGGTCCCCGTGGGCAGAGGGAGAACGCTCTGCGCGCTGCTCTTGCCGTGGCCGGGTAGCGGTGGGAGCGGCGGGAGCCGGTACGGGCTCCGTCAGCTCCGCTGACTTAGCGAATGCCTCCAGAGCGCGGTCGGTTCGGTTCGGTCGGGTCCAGTCCGGGCTCCGGGTGTCAGGTGCGGCGGTCGCAGGAGGCCTGTCGGAAACCGCCCTCCTCCGGGCAGGGCGGAACTTTCTGTGCGAAAAGCCTCAGGCGGGGCGCGGGTTGGGGTGAGGAGGAGAGGGGAAGCAGCGGCAGCTGCTGCTCTTGCTGTGTGGATGCAGCGTGGGCATCGTGGTGTCGCTGGCAACTTGTGTGTGTGCGGGGAGGCGGGGGAGCAGCGAGCCTGGGATGGGTAAAGAGCTGCTGATCTCGCTGCGGCTACAAAAGTAGGTGATTACAGTGTGATGGGGAGCAGAGTTCATAACGTTAGCATGTTTCAGAGAGAAATTAAACTTAGAACAGTACTCTGTTTTAAAATAATTGCCATATGCATGTGAAAGATTATCAGTGGAACACAAAGTGACAAAATGTTAAAAAAAGAAAAAAAGGAAATTGTGTTCCCTGGACATCTGTAACTCTCATAAGCTGTTTCTGATCATGTATCTATGTATCTCATTTTGTACCCACCTCATTCTGACCTCTGTAGGATCTAAAGTGTCCCTCCCAAGTGCACCAAGGAACATTACTGACTGCTCTCCCATAGGGATGTTCAGTTTCAGAAGAGTGGCAAAAACTCTCTTTTGGGATAATTCCTCTTGGTTTGGATTTGTAAAATTTTGTTTTATTTTGTTTTAATATGCACAAGGTTCTGAATGCTTGTTCAAGAAGCTGAGGGCAGGGAAAAACCCACCTTTTGCTGAGAATGGAAAGTGGTGAGATTCTGAGGTCTTGGATGGACTGTAGTTCTCAGGGAGTTCATTCTTCAGTCAAAGACTAGCTTTGAGAAAGTTCTGTCTTTGCAGAACCCGGTTTTTCTCCTCATTGCAGGCTAAAGTGGTTGACTGTCCAAAGCTTTAGTCAGCACACATTTGATAAATTTCCTTAGACCATCAGGTTGTAGAAAAGAGGATACAGACTCAGAACTTCATGAAGTATTCCTAGGAGAGTGGAGGCCAGGATTGCTGTTGCGAGTGTTGCTCAGGCAATATATTGTGTTACTCCCTAGCAATTGGATTTTCTGACCCGCTAAATGTATTTCTGCCTGGTATATTGCACGTCTGAAGGTATGAATAACAACCAAAGACCACTGTTGACAAATCCAGTTTCATGGATTACAGGAGAGTATAGGAAGCATTCCTCCCAAATCCTGTATAACTCTGTAGCTGCAAATTTCATAGTTACATTTTTTTAATAATATTTAAAATGGCTTTAAGTGCAGGGGGTTATTTTGTAGTATTATAATTAAAAATAGGGTTCAGTGCCTTGATCAATCCTGCAGTCATGTGTGTTACTGATATTGCTATAGGGACATTGTGAAGGCATTTCTCATGTGATTTTCTTCATGTGCACGAAGTATGCGCAAGGTCAGGCCTTAAGGCATTTCCTGGAAGTTAATCGCAAAGCTGAGGAAGAATATAGCTCAAGGTGAGGGGTGTCATGAAATCTGCAACTGCTGAGGGAGTGGCAAGGTGACTTACGCATGAAGACACTAAGTAAATGCTGTACAAAAAGAAATATTTGGTCTTTGGGTGCTGGAATTGTATGTATAATGGGCATTTTTTCTGTTCTTATCAGACTCCCGAGATTCTATTTATGTATCAAAGTTTACATTTCCAGTTTGTGCTCCAAAACATAGTTTGCTGACATTTAATGAAACTGTTTGTCTATATAATTGTAATAAATATTTAACATCTAGATTGCCATACCAGAAAACATATTTTCTGGTCAGTTTCCATTTATAAATAGAAGTATTAGTCCGTGAAAGCAAATTTCCTTGCTTGTACAGTTCCTGTATGATCCGTCTCTAGTGGCTTAGTGTTGTTGTTGCATAGGCATTCCTTTTATAAAAATCCAGCATTTTCAATCTTACCCGGACGATGATACCTCAGGGTAATGCTGTGAGTCAGGCACCTGCTCAGACACAACCCATTGCCTACCCCTTCCTACCAGCAGCTCTGGCTGACTCACAGTTCAGCACACAGCATATGGAATTGCATTAGGGAAGCTGTGGGCTCACTAAATAATTGATGTAGAGAGTATCTTCCTCTTTTAGAATCTCTGAACCACTGAGATGTCTGTCTGTCTGTCTGTTGATATGGAAAGGAGCTTGGATAGGCTGTAAAAATTATTGGACTCCTCCTGAAGGGAAATCAGATAATTTGTAAATAGGCTCAAAGGTAGTCTGTGCATAACCTCACTGGGATGAATAGCCTGCTGGCCTGCAAGTGTGTAAAATGTTAGCCACAAATCATTGTGCTCAGCTTTGATGTACTGCGTAATTCAGCTGACTTTCAAGCAGCCCTGTGATCTGTGTTACAGTCAGTGCTGCTGTAAAGCATGTGCTTGCCATTGTCAATCTTAGCAAACTTACAAAAGAGAAATTAAATATTGTAAAGACCCAAGAGTAGAAAAAAAATGGTCTAAAGCAAAATTAATTCTTCTTGTAGAACTAAACATTCCTGTGTTTTTTCCCATCTGCTCGTACCATGAGACATCCTGAATAATCTAGTATAAGGGAGGAGGTCAAAGACTTCATTATGAATTCAACTAACTGTATTATCTTAATATAACCATCGTACTGCAGAAACAAGCCGGATGATCTGGTAGTTATTTGTACTGGTTAACCACACTCCATCCTGTAGGTAATACCGCTATCAGTTTTTTACCTGCACTTTGCTTACTTAACCGTTAGTGTACATAGTAGTCAGAATCCATTGAACTAATGCTTGAAATTATATTTTTCTAGATTTGAGGCCACAAATGAACTGTGAATTTGTATGTCAGAAATGTCAAATAAATTTATTTCTCCTTTTTTTTGGTCATCTATATTATGAACCTTAAGAATAGAATAGGACAGAATAGGAATTTGTCATCGGAAAGAAACAGAAAATGATTGTTGCAACCAGTTACTCGAATGTCCATATTAGAGGTTGTGGAGTCTGAAAGTGTTATAAAATTAACTAGCAAATATTTCCAGAAAAATTGTTACCTTTTATAGGAAGAACAGGAAGATTCTTAACCCTTCTATCCTAGTGAGACTTTGCCTCAGAGTGAAATAGCAAAATCTGTGAAACCTGAGGGTTTGCAAGGAATCGTGCTCTCTCTGTTTTTTGGAAGTTATAAAGTGTTGCAGACCTCTGTGCTGATTTTAGCCTCTTAGTGTTTCCCTTAGCAACACAGCTTCTTGTCTTCATGGTGGAAGTTAGTCTTATCAGTGATGTTATGTATTGCAGGTAGCTCCTTTTTACAGTATTTCATCTGAATCATCAAAGAACAAATTTACAGTGACAGCTGTTTCTTTTATTTCTGCCCTGTTCTGGTTTATTGTGCCTTGGTATGCTAATTTTAATGGGGGACTGTTGTGGATTTCCTAAAGAAAGGAAACAGCACCGTTTTCTGCAGCGCATCTAGAACATCCTTTTACTGGGTCACTGGAAAGATGCCGTTCCGTGTTGCATAAGTGTATTTCGGTGACTACCTACGAAGGCTATTGCTTGTGATCCACGACATTTTAACATTGGCGATACATTATGTTAAAAATATTTTCTATCTGAAACTGAATGGTGTTACCAGAAAAAGGAGAGGAACGAGGGATTGCATTTTGTTTTGACACAAGAAAACACAAAAGAAAGAACTGTCAGCAGTTCACAGATGCATGTTTCAACGATCAATATTTCCAGTATCTTTTTCAGACATTCCCTTAAAAGTGACTAATATCTTTGTAGATAGAGCATAATAACAAATCTGGTAGTGAGCCATCACCTATGTATACGGCTCAAATGCATAGCATTATGTTGTAGAAGCATGGACATACTAGATCTTCATTTCAAAACAGTCTGCATAAAAGCGAATAAGAAAATAGGTGAAGGTCAGAGTTGTTATCTGTGCTATGAAGCTGTGAGAAAATCTTGCAGGTTGTGCATTCATATTCTCTCTAGGGAGTGAGTCAGGTTTTTGCATGTGTCATGTTGGACATTATCCGCGTATCGTAGTGGTTTATCAGAGTCTTAGCGGATGCAGTGGCAATCTAGTTTTATTGATGTAGCTTCTTAATGCAAGAATGTTTGTGTCTGTTCCAAAAGAAAAACTGTCCCTAGAAAACAGCTACTCAATGATATTTAAGTAGCTACATTAACGAACTGCAGTCATCCAGATATTTGCAGAACAACTTTAAAAGTCTGGAAATAATTGTTCTGACTCTAATAACTGTGGGAAAACAGATCCTTGTGTCACCAACATTTTCTACAGATGAAAACTGAGTTCAGTTTTGTGATGTAACCATATAGGCAAGACTTGGATTTGATAGATGTGTGCATGGAGGATCTCTGCACATTTTTTCTCCCTCTCCATACCCAAGCAGGTGTAGATGCTGCTGTCTGTAAGCCACTGACACGATCTACAGAGAGACCTTCAGGCACTGTGCTGGGAGGCAGGTGGGACTGGTCCTTCATGGTAGGTGAAAAAGAGGACAAAACCATGACCTACTTCTAGAAGAGATGATTGTACAGCTCAGCAGCTGCCTCTGGGAGGAGGCCTTGGCAATGCTGTTTAAATGGAGCCATGGAGCTAAGGGGCAGTGTGTTACCAGGACAGGCCATTCCGGAGCCAAGCTTAACTCCTACTATGAATAGCAACTTCTCCACTGAAAGATGTGGGGTTCTCAGCAAGTAGTTCCTTGCAGCAATTCTATTCATTGTAAGGCTATTCTGTTGGATTTGGTTGGTTGATTGTTTTTTTTTCTCTGCACAAGAGAATGATCTTGTCATGACATTCAGTGCTTTGTTGTTTTTTTTTCCAGAAGATGCTACTTACTATACTAGCTGAATCATTTGCTGTAATGGCAAATGGTTGTTTAAAAAAACATGCTGACAGATGAACATGCAGTTAGCTTTTGGAGAGAACCAACAGAAGGCAGTTTGCTATTTAGGCTGGATTTATCATATTTTCTATCAAAACCAACTGTGTGTATAAATGATTATGTGCTGTGCCAATATGTGGCCTGGCATTTCAAAAAGAGCTGAATTACTTAGATGCCTGTACCTCTAACCTATTTTTTACCAAATTCATTTGAACATCCACTTCAAAGTACAGAAATAGAAGTATTTGCATCATGGGTAGCTTAAACAAGTCATTTATTTTCATCTGTCAATCACTGCATGTGCCCTGTTTCAAGTTTGCCAAGATGATTTAGTTCCATTATGGGTAATTAAAAGGTGTTTTTTGCACTTGCTACTTTAGCTGTTTTAATGAGAACTGACCCCTTTACAGTTTGAGATGCATATTTATTCTCGGACTCTGTAATCATCACACTTCCTAGTATAGTAAACCAGAGAATTACTGTTTGAGCTTCTCATGATAGTATCAAAGTAAGCTTTTTTCATACCATGGGATGAATGCAGTACACTGCTCTCAACAGTAGTTTGTAAAAAGTGGAACTATAACGCATTTTAGCTCCTCTATTAGCAAATATTTCTAGATATGCTTTAAGAATCCTTGTATCCATGAAGTTAATTATTTTGATGGGAACTACATCTGGACTTTAAACTCCACAAAAATATCCAACAAAAGGCTGAATGCTTCTGAAATAATCCACTATTAAAAAAATATGCAAAGAATAAATCATTGCTAATGCCCCAAGTCCCTGGTATTCTTAGCAGAACCTAGGCTTTGAATGAAAGAAGTGTTTGGAAGATTTTACCAGTGATCTCTTTAATACAATATTTTAGTAAGACCAATAGTAAAAATATTGACAAATGCTACCAACAGCAGTGAAGTCAGTGTGTTATGACCAATTCCCTTGGAATTTAAATATATGTTACAAAGAGAAAACTAATGTTTCAATGTAACTAATAACAATATTTTTAAGTAACTGATTTTACAAAGTGGAAATTAATGACTAAACTAATACTAAAGTTAGGCAATTTCTTGTCTATAAATCTCAAAAGCTCATTCAACATTTAAAACTTCTTCTGAAGAATTGAAGAAGGGAAAACAGCCTCAAGATAACGTTAAAGAATTGGAATACAGTCATACTTCACAGCCAGCTAGTTTCTGGGAGGTGCTCTGAGCTCCTTTTCACGACTGTGTCATCTCCAGAAAGTTTGAGCAGTGCAGCTCCCACTGGGGTACTGCCAGTCACTGTGCATCCTTTGGCAGAGTGTGTTCCTGCTTGGCTTCATTGTCTTTGCTGGTCTGGTTGTCTCACATAGTCAGGTTGTATCAGTGAAGGACCTATCCTACTAAATGACATTTCAGAGCCCATCACAGGAATGCATGAAGATTGATACAAGCTCTTTCTGCCCAGACTGCGAACCGGCTCCTCACAAGGCACTACAAACACAATCTGTGTAGCATAAATAGTTCATACTGCACTTGAGCTACTAAGGCTTTCTGAGCAGCAATGTGTACCACCTTTCATTACCACAGAGCACAGTTACGCAGCTTGCAAACATAACTGGGTCACGCCTCTCAGGCCTTGTGCACAGGCAGAAGGGTTCTTGTCTGTCCACATACGTCCATCCTGGGAACTGTTTGAAACACACCAGCATGCAGTGAACTGTGAGGGCACTGGAGAATGTGTGCTGAATTATACCTTTGGGAAAGCCATTAGAGTTCATGGATGCTTTCTCCAGATCTTCTCATACCACCAATTTCTTATTATCCTACTCTTGAGGTACTTGATATGTCTTGATATACTTATTCTATCTTCATGTACTACTATTTGCATATACTTTTAACTTAAAAATTGCTGTCTTTGCTTTTCAGTTTCCTGGTACTTGGTACCATGCTTGTTAGGCTGAACAGAAATAAAAATTACTTTCTATGCCATTTAAAATGCTGATTTACTCACTTTGCTCTTTTTTCTGTGACTGAAGGCCTTTGATCTATTAAAGCTGGATTTTACAAGGGATTAATGCATAGTATAATAATCTGGAACATATGAGAAAACGAGTGGGTTTTTCCAAAGAAAAGGGATTTGATGAGGAGTGCCATTGCCGATGAAATCAAAAAAGGTTTAACTGTTGAATGAATGCTGTGTTCTTATATTCTGATAATAATTCAGAAAATTCTTCATTAGAAAAGCTTGATTTGCATGCTCAATGTCCAGATATTTCTTCTTAAACACTATCTAAGTTCATCTAAGTTTGTTGGAGTCCCTGAAACTGAAAAGCAGAAAAATGTATCTTTATTTTCCGAATTTAGAGCACTTTAAACTCGTAATAGACCAAAACAGCTCTGAGCTAGCATTGCTGCTTATCCCATGTGGTTGGGGTTGGAGTCCACTGTGTTAACTATTTTGTATATTTGAATACAATTTGTTTCAGTTACACAGAGAGGTTTGATATTTGAATTTCTCTTTGCTCTTGTAGAGTGAAATGGAAGTGCATTTCCAGAAGACAAAGTCACTCATCAGGACTAGGCAATTCTTGTAGGCACTGTAGAAGCTCTTCGGGTGCATTTTTGAAGCCAGCTCATATCAATCTAGGCCAGCACTGCCTTGGAAAGAGGCAAGTATGTCTGTTTTGCTGGCTTCATGCTTCTGCCTTCTCCCTTGCATTCTGAATTTGAGTAATTAATTTTGAAAGTCCATTTGATTTTAATATGGATCAGCTTCAACTTCCCTTGAAGTCACTGGTGTTAACAAAGTGTAAGTACAAAGAAGTATGGTGGGAGTAAGGGGAGCCCCTTGGTGATATCATGGCCTTTGACCAGCTGAAGATGACTGTGAAGCTGAACCATGAGGAACATTATGCACAGAGGCATTCCGGGGAACTGGCAGACGTGCCTGTGGTGGTGTTTTTAGTGAAGCTTAACTTTTGGCATATTAATCGTTCATAAGTCTGGCCAGTGTGTCCATGTGTTAAGGATAATATATTGCAGTGCAGTCATAAGACAGCTCATATTCTTTTTTAGGATTATTATTTTTTTTTAGTTACACTGCCACCTGTAATAGCTATTATATTTGAGTCTTATTTGGCATTTTTGTAAAAGTTATACAAATTCATCCTAGTATTTCTTCTTTATTTACAGTGTCTGGGTTTTAATGTGCTCCTGAAGCCAAATTTAAAAAGTCAGTTTCCTCTTTTATTTGAAGAGATTCTTCTGCTAAGCTTTTGCTTTGTGGCTTCACTTGTTACTTGTGCTCTCTGCAGAGCTTCTTCATCCTCTGACACAATTTTGCGGAAGTGTGAGTTCCTGCTGTTACCAGATATCTCCTCCATAAGATAACTGGTGTTACACTTTTTTTTTTAAATTATTTTTAATGCTTATTTAGGTTAAAAACAAACAAAAATAAAAAATTTTAAAAAACCTCAACACTGAAATAACTTATATTTATAATGTTTATATTCTTAGAGGCAACCAAGATGAGAAATGTTTGCGGGGGTTCTGTGATGTCTTCCTGTGCCAGTTCCAAAGAGATTTTTGGCTGGGGGATACCACAGGTTTCTTTAACAAAGATTTCCGTGGGAATACTGGCCCATCAAAAAGCAAAACAAGCCACCAATTAGTGGCTTTTGTGTTTCCCACTTTCTGCACTCATTTTTTTCCACTTGACAACCATGTAGGCTGAAAGTTCTTCAAGGTGTGGTAATAGCTGAAAGAAGCATATGATCCATATCCCATGTCCTCCACCCAAGAGTGTGTCCATTTTAAGTGTCCATTTCCTCACTAAATTTTGAAGAAAATCTTTAAGGGGGAAAGTGCTTGAATAGCAGTTTTATTGCTCAAAAGCTGCTCATTGAAATAGAGAATTGGATTGAAATTACTTCTGCACCCTTTGCTTGTTTTTTTTTTTTAACACTTTTTTCCTTTTTTTTTTTAATATAAATGGAATGGCTGGAGTACTTTGCAGTTTGTCAGACTTGGATGCATACTTCAGACCAAACCCAGCCTTCCATTCAGCTCTTGTAGATCTCCCAGTAGCTTCTAGGGGAAATAAAAAAAATACCCCCAAGTGATGGCTAACTGAATAAATGGTTTTAAAATACAGAATTAGTAGCTCTCAAATTTTTTTATTGTTATTCCTGAGCCACACAGAGCATATGAATGCAGACTCTCTTATTAAAGATTTTATTTCTGCTTAGAATCTGATCTGCAGAGGCAGAAGACTAACATGAGCTCTCTGCTGGCCAAGCTTTTAACCCTTTCCTTTCACAGTCTATCACATCTACAGCGGTGCAACCGAAGAAGGGCTCCTGGTAGAACAAGGCAGTATGTATCTTAGTGGAGGCTAAAGCCAAATACTTTATTGTGGTCCCATGGGGCCTTTCTACAGTTTGTAAATGGACAATGAATAGACTCTCCTGCCAAGCTGATCATTTATACCAGAGCTATATATATGTAAAATTGCATTGTTTAGAGAACTATTTCCATTATCACTGCAACTGCAGCTAATGTTGATGTCTTAGGTGTATGAGCCACGCTCCTTTTTTTTTTTTTTTAAACTGTACAAGCATGTTGAATACTTTAATTGAAAAAAACAGGTCTTGAAATTGAATTCTGAGACCTGTGAGATAGCTGATAATGAGAATAAAAATCTTGAAAATGGTAAACCTGGGTATAGAGTCAAGCAAGAATATATTAATTGAGACTGGGAGGTAAAAGTGGGGTAAGATTGATTTAATAAGGTGGAGTGCGTATACCAGTAAGGGCTTTTACAAGTAAAACAGGATGATTCTGATTATTTTGAAGTGTAATACTTAAATGAATTTAATGGTTCCTGCAATATTTTCACTAACGGTTACAATTAAAGGCTGATCTAATACCTACTGTTAGTTTATGGAAAAAAATAAGGAAGACCGAAGTATAGAAATCAGTACTTGAGACATGAAGCCAGATAAAAACACATAAGGGTTGGTTTTCCTCCAACCCAGAGTCCCCTGGCCTCTAGAGAGAGGTGTGCTAAGAAAATCTCTTTGAACAAACTTTCTGTGCTTTTACAAAAGCTCAAAGCATATGTATTGCAATATATAAAGTGCCTTTAACATTCAGGATCGAATCTGTTTAGACTGAGTGCAGAGATGTGAAAAATACTTAAGTACTGTGATACTGAAGTAATGCACGGGTGCAGGCATGAAAACTTATATGACGTTTGAATGTATTTCTAATCTGAATGACGTGTCACACCTTTTCCAGCACATGACCGCAATCAACTTATCTATGTTCAAGTTTCCCTTGGGCTAATAAACCCTGAGACAGCTGGCTGCAAATAGTGAGTGCTGGATTGATACTGTCTTGCAGTCAGATGGAGACTTTGGAGGAAAAGAGCAATCTCCTTGGTTTGCAGACAGACAGTAACATGGAACAACCATTCACTGTCAGCTCATTGGTATGTCTTACAAAGCAATGCTTTAATAGCTGAGCACCCTCTTTTTCACATAGGAAACAATTCAAGAAAGCTGTTCAACAGTGTTGGCTGTCAGTCTCTAGGCTGTCTTCCTGCATGCTGCCAGTTCCTCCCATGTTCAGCCAGGTGGTTTTGTTGGAATTTATTTATTTCTCTATATGTGGTTTGGGGGATTTTAGCTTGTTTCAGTGATCAGGTTTTTAAGAAGTTGAACTGAACATTTTGCATAGATAGAGTAAAAATTTTCATCAAATAAGAGGAAACAACTTATGGGTAGCCAATTATTTAACCACCTAACAGGAAGGTAATGATTATAATAAGCAGCTATGCTGCTTCTTCAGTAGAGTGTGTTCTAACTTATTAGTCTTTATCTGCCTCATTTGAAACTGGAAGTGAACTTTTTAAATGAATGTTAACTGACCAGGAGACCTTACTGCTACTTGTTAGCTGAACTATACCCCACAGTCACACCCTATACATCATGTAAAAGAAGTGTTGAATATTCCAGCCTGTCATCAAATTGTTTCAATAACTTGAGGCAGAATCTTGTAAAATTTCATGTGTGGAGGAATCTAAAGAGGACACACTTCACATTGCTTTTGATCATGTCTATAGGAGTTTATTTTTTTATTTTTTTTTTTAGTTTGAAGATTTGGGGAGGTGGGTAAGATCTATTACAATTTGTAATTGTATTTACAGTTTATTTTCAATTGAGAAACATGTTGGAATGATTCAGCTGTGGCTAGTGGTGGGGAGAATCAATGCCTATTTTGAGAAAAAAGCTGATGATTTCCCTTGAGTTTCTGAAGTGAGATCACTTATTGAAAGTGAAATCTACTATCTGGTTCTCTTTGCTAATCTCTCTGTTCTTTTTCAGAAAAAGCTAGTAGCTGTTCCTGACCACACAGATATCTCTGTGACCCCAGAAGAGAGAGTACGTGCCTTAAGCAAACTTGGCAGCAATATCACAATCAATGAAGATATCACTCCACGTCGTTACTTTAGATCTGGAGTAGAGATGGAGCGAATGGCATCAGTATATATGGAGGAGGGAAACCTGGAGAATGCTTTTGTATTTTATAATAAGTTCATAACGTAAGAAGCCATTTGAAGTCATTACAGCTTATAATTCTGAGTAAATTGAAATGAAGAGTTGCTGTGAAAAAAGGGCACCCCTTTAGTTAGGAGAAAAATGTTTTGGGTGTTCTTGCAGAATAGCTTTGTTCTCTGGAGATCTTTAACCATGGGCTGTGTTATCATTTCATCTCATCTGTTAGTGTGGTAGTCTTATCCATTTATTAACTGCCAGGCATGAACTACCCTAACAGTTTAGGTTTACTGTACTAGGCTTCACTATGAACACTGTTTCCCACAGATGATTCTGCATCTGTTGGTATGTTTGTTAAATACAGCGCATAGCTTAAGAAGCAATGTTTAGGTAAGATTTTTCATCCTTTAATTGTTATGCCCTATGAGCTTCAACTGATCTTAAAGAGGGTAATATTGCACAGCACTTAAAAAACGTGAAGAAAGTAATTTTTACCTCCTTTTACTTTTCATCCCCAAAAGGACTAAGCTATTATTTCTTACAGGAGGAAATCTACAGTATATGTTCATTGTATAGTTATTCTCCCCATCCAAAGAAAACAAGTCCAGACAGCTTTCATTGCAACTCTCAAAATAGCCAGCTGAAAAATCTATCAGTGGCAGTTTTAAACTTCTTAACTAGCTAGTTCTGCTGTAGGATTGATTGGGGTTTTTTTCTTACTTCTGAAAGGGTATTTTTTTCAATACACATTTTTAAAATTTCGTAATAGACCTCCTTCCTCCTACTCATTTTCCCCTATAGTCTGAAAACTAGACCAGATCTTTCTTATTCCACTTAATTTTAAAAGTATGTATCTCTATAAAAAGAGGATCTGGAAGTGAACATTGTACAAACTGCTGAAAGAATGATAGCAGCTGTGTATTCCAAACTCTTTGCAGCTGAGTGTTGCCATCGTTTAGATGTCTGGATAGGTTACTAATACTGCAGCTAGCTGTGCAGCTTGATACTTAATGCAGTTGGTACTGCATTCTGGATTTCCCTTTTAAGATTCAGCATTTCAGCTAAGGAAAGAAAGACAGCAGAAATAGGATTTAACACTGGATAGGGTGGAGGGTACTTTTGAGAGCTATGTTTAGGTGTTGGCTGCTAGTTTGTAGTTTGTTCAGGTTTTTTAATGCAACTCATTACTAATGGAAACCAAAATATATTCAGATGTAGAAAAAGTAATCTTATTACCTTATGTGTCCCATACAAGTCTGTACAAGAATGTAAGTGTTAGGTTAAACAAATGTGTAGAAACCTGCTCCAAGTCATCTGGAATTCAGAGTTTAACAGTTACATGAAACTTTCTGTTAACATAAAAGCTATTGTGGATCTTCTTCTGGTTACTGAGGCAAGCATATGCATGTTTAATTTTCTAGGTTGTTTGTAGAAAAGTTGCCCAGTCACCGAGACTATCACCAGTGTGTGGTACCAGAAAAACAAGATATTATTAAGGTAGGGTCATGGTTTCCTGGCCTTTAAGAAATGTTCTCCATAGAATGTATCCATTAATTGCCAGCACTTCTTTTTCCCCTAGTGCACAGATAGTGCAAACACAGCAGCCACCACAACTGAATTTCTGATACCTTTCTCCACTAGTCATTCATAGTTTATTTTGGTTTAATAACTTGATCAGTACTAGAAATTAAATTATTTTTCTACAAGTTGAACAAGAACAGTCTCTGAGTAAGTACATCTATTTCTGAAAGTTTACATCTTAAAAATAGAGTACTTTAGCAGTACTTAAGAGTTTGATTCTGGTCCCAATTATGAGTGGATAATGGTCCAAACTGACAATTGTAAACAGAGGGAAAGAGAGATGTGAGAGGTTTATGGTATTACTGGTGTCTGTGTAGTATTTGCTTACACTGCTAAATAATCAAAGTATATTTTTTCTTTCTTTATTACCAAATATGAAATTACTTAGTTTTTTACCAGATTTTTTTTTCTCCACTTGTATACAAAATAGTTTTACTTTCTTTTTTTTTTTTCCCCTGAAAAAGAAATTCAAATACAGCCTTATACTGAGCCTTAAACATCTGGAATTGCCCAATGAGATTTAGCTGACATATTTTCATGCTTTCTTTACTGTCAAAGCTGAATAATGTTATATCCAAAGCCAAAATGATTCCTGCCAAAGTTTTGACTGTGGCCCACAATCTGGGAAAACATCCCTGTTGAGAAAGGGAATCTAACATATGTTGCCTCCTATGGCACTCAATAGGATTAAGCACGTCGGCTCTCCCTCCCTTGTCTACAGCCTCTAAATTATATTGTAGTAGCATCTGCATCACTAAGTAACATTAGGCGTTGTTTTTGTTTTACAGAACAATTTTGTTTTGTCTGCCAGGGCTGTCAGAGGAAGCTTCATGTGTAGCTATCTCTGCAAATAAACTGTTCCCCCCCACCCCTCTCCAGAAATGGGCATATTCAGTCATATTTCTGTTAAAGGAGTCCCAGAGAAAAATGTGATGATCCTACCTGAAACACTGAAAATTTGACTTAGCTTTTGTTTAACATTTCTGTTGTAGGTGTAATTTATAATCAGCACACACCTATTAAACAAAACAGAGATAGTAGATTGCTAGAAAAAGGACTAATCTTTCCTTGAGATAAGTTCTGTCACACCTTTCACTGATATCAACTAATACAGCTTTACTGAAATCATAAGCAGATGGTTTATTGTGCATTTCTTCCTTTCTTGCCTGTAGAAGACCAGTAGTTCTTTTATTTTGCATTTTTTGAAATGTGTATTATAGCTGAGTTTGTTTTCAGGTGGTTCTTTTAAAAAATGAAAATTAAACATATCTGTCTTTCTCCCTCACCCCAAAGAAATTGAAGGAGGTTGCATTTCCACGGACAGACGAATTGAAGAGTGAGCTTCTAAAAAAATATAGCTTAGAATATCAAGAATACATGCAAAGCAAAGTAAGTTTTATATGGTTATTAAATCTTTGGTATGCATATTTCTTCTGTTACCTAAATCTTCTTAAAAATTAAGCAGTAGAATTCCCACTGTACAGGAATGTAACTGTTTCACAGGCTGCTTGGAATGACTTCTCACTTCTTCTCAGAATATAATCAGTGGTTGCTTGAAACTAAGTAATGCGAGTGTGTGCTTAGAAATAAACATGCTGTGATATTTATATAATAACAAGCTGTGAATACCTGAATACTTCTGGCTACACTCAATTTTTGTTTTTTAAAGAGGATACTGTTCTGACCCTGACTTAAGTATCTGGAAAAAGTCTCTTGGCTTCAAATACGCTCAGGTTTTAATTAGTCCTCTTTGAGTATTTAAGTAACTGTAAATACTTGCATCTTGTTTTCACTGACTTGAGGAAACAGGATCTGTAGTTTTAAAAACTTGTAATGGAAAGAGCATCTGAAAAAAAAAAAACCCACGTCTTTTTCTTTCCTTCTCTTAAATTTGAGCTAGGGAATTATGGAAAAAAGAGCCCCATACCAAAACAAACACCAAAACACCCCACATCCTATATTCTTGCCACCAGTTTCTTTAACACTTTCTTTCCTGCTCTATTTTGTTCATGACATTTAAAAAATTGCTATGTCTTTTTTTCATTTGCATCTGAGGATGCTTGATACTCTCCTTTACCAGGGAGCAGTAAAGGCTGTTGAAAGCTGAAGCTTCCCTTGCAGTTCATGGCACAGCAGGTGGCTTGGGGGCAAGGGAGGATAGACCAGAGTGAAGAAGGCACCTAATGTGTCTGAGGCTGGGGAGGCTATGCACTCAAGCCAGGCTTAAGCAATCCAGGAAACGCTGAGGTAGGAGAAAGTCGACCAACCTATCTGAACAGCAGCAACAAGCAACAAAACCAGACAAAAAAATGGATTATGAAATCTACTGAGAAAACCGATGTGCTCGTGGATCTCTTGTTGCACTGAAAATTGTAAGGGCTTACACTTCTGTCCCGTCTTTGTACCACCACTGTTTGGAAAAGTCTTTTTTCTAGTGACAATTATAATCATAGAATCATAGAATAGATTGGGTTGGAAAAGACCTCCAAGATCATCGAGTCCAACCCCTGATCCAACTTC
>JANHFX010020334.1:16496-49056 GCA_027560015.1 Chloroceryle amazona
AAGGGCCATGTCCAGTCTCTTTTTAAAAACCTCCAGGGATGGTGAATTCACCACCTCTCTGGGCAGGCCGTTCCAAATGTGTGAATGAGGCCAGTGCTATCGCTGCTGAAATAAAAACAAAGCACCACAAGTACGTAGATGGGGAGCTTTGTGTTATTAGTTCCTTACTTACTGTATTTCCTTCCATATTATACTACTTCTGGGAATACAGTTGTATTTGCCAGTTCAGCAGGCAGGTTCCAAAACTTAGTTTTTATTGACATGATTTGATGGTTTGATTAAACAATTACATTGCTTATTTCCCTTATTTTTTTTTTGTAGCTTCATTTAGTGTTCTGAGAATGTCACTATTTTGCATATTATATTTGTTTCAGAACAAATATAAAACAGAATTTCTGAAGAAACTAGAACATCAAAAGCTAATAGAGGCAGAGAAGAAACGAATCGCACATATGCGGCAACAGCAACTTGAATCAGAACAGTTTCAATTCTTTGAGGATCAGCTTAAGAAGCAAGAACTAGCTCGAGATCAGAAAATCAAAGACAGCATGGTTATGTCTGAACAGATAGATGGAAGCATGCTATCTTGTATTTCTGTACCAGAGAACAGTTCCTTGTCTACTGCAGTGCTTGAGAAAAAAGAGAGGAGCAGCACATCTGGCTGTGCTGGACATTCGCCTCCCATAAACCGGGTCTTAAAGCCAGCGGCTACTTTAAGTGCTGTTCAGAGTAAGTGCAAGAATTTATTATTATTATTATTATGCCTCTTTGATGCTTATACTAGTCCACATGTTGCACAAGTATTTATTTACCATGAGGATGTCCATAACGAAATAAGCATGAAGAGGTTCCATACCGTATCTTCATTTTAAGAGAGGAGATTAGTTGCACAGTTTCACATTTGCCGGTTGAGTACCAATAGATGGATCTAGAGATTGAGCCTTAATGTTCCTGGGGAATGAAGTCTGAATCTTGCTGTAGACTTAAAGGGAACAGAAGGAGAATGTGCAGTGGTTCACCCTGGAAAGCCCTGGACTGGGAGATGGTATCAGCTCACTGCCCACTCTCAGGGGCAGGCTAGTGAGTGTACCTTATGGGCTGGTGACCAGAATTTAGGGTGAAGTGCTTGTGCTGTAGATTTATTCTCATTAGAATTCTGTGATGTAGTAAATATAATTCATTCACTTCTAATAATTTCCTTTCACCATATATATATTTTCTTACTTTAGGGAACTTCACTGTATAAGCTGCAAATGTCTTTTATCTCTCTTTTTTTTGTTGTTTGTTTGTTGCTGTTGTTAGCTCAATTGGCTGAAGCACTCAGAGGCGTCATTTTGCCCAGAGATCTCTGTCACAAATTTCTGCTGCTAGCAGAGGCAAATACAGTAAGAGGAATAGAGACGTGTGGAATTCTCTGTGGAAAACTGGTACAGTTTAACCCTCCCATTTGTATGGGGAAGACATATTTGACAGTGCTGTATTTTCCTGTAATGTATCCATTTCAGAGCAAAAGCAGATGTAAACAATTAATCTTTAATGTAATTAACTTCATATTACAATCTGAGCAATCACTTCAGCAGTGTGGACTTGCCTTACTGGGGAAACATCTGATCAAAGTATACTGCTGTCGTTGTCAAATGTAGGAGGTTTTTCAGCATGCTGTACAATACAGGCTTTTTCGAGTACTTTCTCTGGCATTCATCTAAGGTAGGTGAGGTTTAGTTACGGGACAACGAAATATAAAGACTGCTAGAATCTGCCGGAGTCATCAAAGTCATAATGGCACAGCAAAAAAAGAAGAAAATCCCTCCATCAAGCTGTAGAATGTCTGATTTTCAGGCTGTTTTTTTTTTTCCTTTGACCTAGATAACACTTAATGTCCTTTCAGAGCAGGGAAAGATGTCATGGCATGCAAAGAGATGTAAAGATGATGTCCAAGTGTATTTGAATTTTATAAAGACAAGAATAGCAAGAGTAGTGATGTTTCTAGTTTCACAGAAAATAGAGTATTTTCAACCTCTTTTTTTCATGTTTTAGTTCCTTTAAAGACCATTGTTTACACCTTCATCTCTGAGGATGTTTCAATACAGCAATCTCATGGTACTACTAATACTGCCCTGTGTGTTTTCATGATAAAATGCTAAGGCCTATTTTAATAGGTCCGTGTAGCTACACTGGAATGCACCCTGCTTTGTTTTAGCTAATAGGCTGACATCTTTCAGATTCTGGTTCGGGATTTATTCATTAGTTCATTTGTTCCACTCCAAGCCAATGTTTGTTTTGCAGACACATAATGAATTTACTATTACCCATGTAATAGTGCCAAAGCAATCTGCAGGACCAGACTACTGCGACATGGAGAACGTGGAAGAACTGTTTGGTATTCAGGATCAGTATGATCTCCTTACTTTGGGTTGGATCCATGTACGTATGCCTCATAGATTCTGGCTTTTCTATATCAACTCTGCATATTCTGTTAAAAAAAAAAATTGGAAATATCAAGCTAAAGAAATAACTGTAATAATCCAAATTACTTTGCTCACTCAGTCCTAATAGTAGTGATGCAAATGAGCACTAATGTTGTCTACAGATGAGTATTTCTTAATGCAGCTGAGACAATGGGCCTGCTTTTGCCAGTGCAACTTTTGTTCATGTTGATTTAGGGGTATTTTATTACTTTTGAATGTCATTTATTTTTCTACTGTATTGAAAATTTGAGGGAGAGGGTATTGTGTTATTTAAACTTCATTTTTACTTCACTCTTGGGCATTCTTGGACAGTCAGGTCATTTCCTTTTGTCTTGTGCTTCTTCATTCCACCTTTTTCCCCCCATGATCAGAAAATTTCTTGTGCATCTGGTTGTGAATGTGCATCCATAAACCTTGGAAAAGTCACCATAACAATGTAGAATATGGGTTAATAGGAACTTGAGAAACCAACCTGGCACAGTACTTATGCTTTCCTTTGTTACAAATTATTGTTCCTTCTTGAATATGTTGACCTTAATTTGTAAGAAATATTTCATGATGTTGAGTTTTCCCTTTCTTTTTGTAGACACATCCAACCCAAACTGCATTCTTATCCAGTGTTGATCTTCATACTCATTGTTCTTATCAGCTAATGTTGCCAGAGGCCATTGCAATTGTTTGTTCACCAAAGCATAATGAGTGAGTTCTGATTTTTCTAAGTAATATTTAGATGCTTTCTCCAGCTCCTTATCATGACATTTGATCATATATAAACAGCACATGTTAACTGGGATGAAGGGCAGGAATATTGTATAGCGGGTTTGTTTTCTTTAAGTTACTTAGACTTGCATTCCAGTCAGTCTTGATGCACAGTATTGTTTCTGGCTTCTCTCTAATCCTCCTTTCCCGGCCCCACGTTTTAAATTTTATTCATGTTTATACTCTGTTCGACCGAGTAGTAATGAGAGGAGCTGTTCTTCTGGAGACCTCATTGCCAGTGCCCTACCACAAACCTGTCTTCATTCTCTCTGATGAAGGAAGTGGAAGGATTCAACATATTTCTCTAGGACGATATGAAAAGAGCAGTTTGGGGAGTAGAGGGATAAAGATCACTTTTTTGATAATAAGGTCCTATTTTTGTAATTTCATAAAAAAAAACAAGTATCTGGAGAAACCTGGAACTGTGTAAGTATTAATGTGAAGATTTATAATGGAACGGGTTGCCCAGAGAGGGTGTGAAATCTACATCCTTGGAGATATTCAAAACCTGACGAGACATGGTCCTGGGCAGTGTGGCCAAGGTAATTCTGCTGGAGCAGAGGGTGTTGGACTAGACAATCTTCTGAGGTTCCTTCTAACCTCAGTAATTTTGTGATTCTGCTTTGGTGTGCTTGGCATTTTGAGGCCCCAAGAGAGCTAACTTAATTGTTTGGACTGCATTTCTTCAGCCTTTCTTTTTGGCATTCTGCCTCTGTGACACAGATAACTGTCATGAATCCCCTTCTGGTTGCCGAACTTCCGATATGGGCCATGCAGGTAGCAGAGCTATAAGTACAAGTTGAGTAGCAAGTGCACAAACACTAGGCTGTGTAACCCAGAGCAAGTCTGCATACCTTTTCAAATCTTGGCTCTTCCAAATTTTTCATAGTCTATGCTGATACCCTGTAATGAACTCTAACCTGTTCTTCCTGTCTGTAACACGTATTAATCAGGTGCTGTCCTGTAGTTATTAGGTATTCATGTTCTTTACAGAAGGGTGGGGTTTCTAACATTTTATTCAATACTCGGTGTTGGATGATACATACGCAGCAGTGATTTTTCTAGGGTTTGTATTACTTGATTACCTAAAAGGGGGGGAAGATGTGTGTGTGCTCTCTCTAATCAATTTCATATCTAGCTTAAAAGCAAATGTTCTCTTTCAAGTTGCCCCTCTAGGGTTCAGTGAGTGTAATGCAATCCAGAACACTTAAGTTTTTTGTTTGTATCTGTTCCTGTGTGAACTAGCCTCAGCCCTTAGTAGGCTAACCTGGCTAATGGGAATAGCACCAGTACTGGTTTGGGTTTGGTTTTTTTCTCCTCTTCCCCTCATCTCTTCCTTTACAGGAATATAACTCCCCTTGATTTCAGATACCTTTAAGAATCCAATTCAGCCTTGGCTCCTGTGTATCAAAGGTCACTGAGTACAATTCTTTTGTCCTTCTGTTAAACTAAGCAATTTTTATGTGAAACCTTGGACATGTATTTTGGGAGCATTCTGTAACAGGAGTTTCATCTTGCTTTTCAGCACTGGCATCTTCAGACTTACTAATGCTGGCATGCTAGAAGTTTCTGCTTGTAAGAAGAAGGGATTCCATCCACATACAAAGGACCCTAGGTTATTTAACGTAAGTATATAATCCAACATGGTTTTGACTATTCAAGTTCTTGCCCGTGGTTCTGCTGCAAGAGAAAATCATGTGTTCTACAGATTAGTGGCCTTTATAATTTTTCCCCCACTTTAATAATTCATTGCCCTTACTTCACTGACCAACATAGACAGCAGGAGTCTACTTAAGTAGGCAATAGCAGCCACAAGATGAGTGTTATGCTCTGCCATTGAGATGGTGGCTAACCATAAGCAGTTACGATCAGTCACTAGTTTTACCTGCTTTCAGAAGCAAAAGCCACAGTTTCAAATGGGAGTTATTCCTGAGCTCTTCAGTATTTAAACAAAGGATTCAGTTCATCTCTCCAACTGTAGTGTCTCAACAGAACACCCCATCTACTAAAAGGCATAGCTATGTGTAGATTAAGATTAATGGAGGAAAATTATCAGGGGTGATAACACAGGAAGCTTCATAAAACCTGACTAAAGCAATCCTGATCTGCACCTGATTTCTGGTAAAAACTCTTCTCCACAGAGGCAATACAAGCTGTTACTTTGTCATGATTGTATGTAAAGACACAATCTAGTCCTAAATGCTTAAAAAAAATTCCATCATGCAGGCAGATACATTTGAAGTCTCTGTAGGAAGAGAACAGAACATGCACCTGTTCTAATGCAGCACACACCACCTTCCTTTTCCATTTCAGGTATCTCATGGTGTGATACATGAAGGAGAGCACAGACTATAATCTTTTTCACAGGCTAAGCTCTGAACAGTGTCCTCTTTTAGAAATTTATTTCTGGTTGGATGTTGTAGTCCTTGCTTTATTCATCAGTGACAGGTTTGCCTGTGAACAGGCACAATGACAGGTACAGTCGAAGTTGGATAGGTGGGCATAGTGTTAAGCAGGCTCAGAAAATTAAATGGCAACAATAGCCCTCCTGTGCTATTTTACTGAAATTGATTTCTATGAGTAATGGGTTGACTTCTTCTGCAGCCATGTAGCCATGTGGTCGGAAAAGACACAAAGATAATTGTGCTGGACCTGAGGTGATACGGACGGATGCCAGCGGTGTTTCTATACAAATGGCCAAAACAGAAAAAAAAAGGATTCCGCTTTTTCCTACATTTTCAGAAGTGACTTTTATATTTATACATTTTAGATTGAATGGTTTGATATTTATTGCTTTAGCCTGTTTTGGAGTTATTTTGTTGCTCTGTCAAGATGGAGTCAGTGGCATTAGCACTGAATCTGTAAACAATCTCACCCATAAAACACAACAATAAAATGAACTTCAAACAATGCTAACTGTCTTAAAATAAGTAATGTTTCTTTTGTCACTTGTTGGCGTTAATTGCTTTCTGAGAATTAGAGATTTTTAACAGGGGTTGGTGCTCTGTGACTTTCATCTACGTACATCTCTTCAGTGAGTTGACATTATATATAGTAGATTTTATTCAACCTTTTCCCCATTCCATCCTTGCATAGGTCAAGTTTTGGCTAAGTTATTAAGCAGAAAATACTTAGGAAAACATGAGTCCTTTACCTGAGAGCTGACCCTCACCACATCTCGGAGTAGCAGTGTGTCCCTTGGAGAAATGTATCTTCTCCAGCAACCTTCCCGTAGAAACTCTTATTTGAAATGAAGTTCTTATCCTAAAAGGTATTCCCTGGATCTGTCTAGAGTTAGATAAAAAGATCTAGATAGAGTTAGAAGGAAGAACCATACAAAGTTATTTGCTGTTATGAGAGTTTATTTAGTATCTGTTTCAAGAAACTAGACAACCTATATTTTAAATAATAAGGTTAGTACAAAAAAGTTTGGAACGTGTGCTAACAGTGAGAATCTGGACGAGCTCTGGAACCCAGGTGTTACACGGACAGGGTAAATAGCAGGTGCTGCTGCAAAGAGCTTACACTTTGAAAGATGAGTACCAGGCACGTGAGGTAAACTCTTGAGTTTAGACAGCAAAAGAGGTAACAAAAATAAATAGCATTCTTTATCCTGAACTCTAATGAATACAAATTGCAGCAAGTTCCTTATAACTGACCTTTTCCAGGTCTCTCTTGGTGAATTCTATACTCATATATATATACTTTTAAGACAGTATTACTGGCTTCAGCTTCTATGCATATACTTCTAGAATATCAGTTTTAATGTATTTAAGACTATAAATGGAGTCAGAAAAATCAAAGAAAAAGAAAGTGTTCTAAATTATTTTATCTGCTTTGATTACATTACAACACCCCCAAAAAAGCAACAAAGAAAATCTGTTAAGAGAAAGTGTATTAAGCCAGCTTAATTACCCTTTAGACCTTGCTAGAAATCACAAAATAAAAATAATAGGCTGTACTCATCCTGAGGATGTATGATAGGAAAGTCACGTGTTCAATCTAACAGTAGTGAAGTTTAGATAGGCTCCCAAATGAACAGGTTTTGTTTTGCTAAAGACAACGCACAGAACTGTGGTAGTACACATTGTACACCTCTGGGCCACACACTGCAAGAAATAAGGTTTTCCAGAATGACCTCTGAGAGTTAAGAAGTGATGATAGTAGGTAGTATTTCTGGATGGAGCAGGTGCAAAGCAGAGGGCACGTGCTCGTCCAGATACCCAGCCAATGCTCTGCCCACAATTTTGGAAAAATCGAGACCACTTCTGTTTGTAAACTAAAATGTTTTCTGAGGCTGAACTTTAACAACGTGCAGCCTGATAGCTGAACATTTTCTAGCATTAGTATCATTGAGCAAAAAGTGCTTCTTCCATTAAGCCCAGTACGGTGTAGTAACAAATTCATGTCACAAGATGGAGCATCAAACCAGCTGTAATGGTACCTCCACAAATGCATAGGTTTGGTTTGGTGTTTTTTAAATAGGAGCAGCAATTTCATAGCATATTTAAAATTCATTCAAAAAAATACACAATATCCGATTAGAGTAATTACGATGAAAGATTTATGGAATGAAATTATAAGAATGTATTTTCCTGAATACATTCACAGTAATACACTAAGGAAACATATAAAGATAAAGCAGCTTAAAAGCATTTGCGGTGAACAATGGAGGGGCCAGCTTCATCATATTCCTGTTTGCTGATCCACATCTGCTGGAAAGTAGACAGGGAGGCAAGAATAGAGCCTCCAATCCAGACGGAGTACTTACGTTCAGGAGGAGCAATGATCTGTTTAAGAAATAAAAGCATTAATTACAACTGCTTACTCTGAATAAAATGTATTTGTTATACAAAAATATGAAAGCAGCAATGCTTGTGATATTAGCAAAAACACTGTATCTATGTGCTAGTGTCATCCCTGGCATTACAGTTAGCCACTGCTGCAAACAGTGAAGTTTTAAAGTTGTCATTGACATCTGAGTCTAAATCCTCAGTTTGTCTGCCCGATAACAGTGTATTTATTTATTTGTGGTTGCATATGAGAAAACGGGAGGTAATTGCTCTGAGACATAATGACAGCCCAGGACGGCTTGGAAAAATGAGTGACCTATGGAGCAGTCTTACTAGTACAGCTGATAAAATGTTTCTAAAGCAAGGACTGGAAGATTTGAAGCAGCAGAAGGAAGACTGGCTTGACAGAGGCTCCTTCTTTTCTGAACTTGTAAGGACAAAACCAACATTTCTTCTCTCCCAGCTGCATTAGCCAAAAAGGGCTGAAGAAGCTCATGCACCCATAGCCCTAGAGGAAAATTCATGCTGCTGCACCCACGCTATTCTCCTTTGGCCATGTTAGGGCAGTTTGCATAATTCACCATGAACAAAGAAATGAGAGGAGGCTCTCCTCTTCCAGCCACAAGTTAACATGTGGTGATTATGTGTGAGAGGGTACAGACATGATTCAAAATATGTACAAAGCACTTAGTTTGTACAGTGTTGCTATGTTTCACTAGGCTTTTGAGGACTGTGTACATGCCAACTCAAATAGTCTACAAATGATTGCACCATACCTTGATCTTCATAGTGCTGGGAGCCAGAGCAGTTATTTCCTTCTGCATCCTGTCTGCAATACCTGGGTACATTGTAGTGCCTCCAGACAGCACATTGTTAGCATAAAGATCCTTTCTGATGTCTATATCACACTTCATGATGCTGTTATAAGTGGTTTCATGAATGCCAGCAGACTCCATGCCTAGGGAGGATACAGTAAAACACCAAGGAAGCAACCCCGTTCAGAGACTTAAAATTGTTAAGACAGAACCAACAACATGAACTTCAGTGTCTCTTTGGAAGACACCAGTCTTTAGAGATGTGGAAATGTGGAAGGTCATTCTGCAGCTGCCTAAATTATTTGCTTGGGATTTCCTTGGTGTACAGCCCTTCTCTCCCCCTTACATACAGAACTCCTCCTTTAAAAGAAAGCTGAGGATGTGGAATAGTAAAGTTTCCACTACTTTTTTTGCAGACAATCTCAGCTGTCTTAAGAATTCCTTATATGGTCTTAGACTCATTTGTTTTCTTTTTTTTTTTTTCTTCTTCCGTCATCTTTTTCCTCTTTTTCCTTTTTTTTTCATTAAGCCAGCTCTGAGACAGAAGAGTCAAAATGTACTCTAATGCCTCTAACTATGTAACTGTTCTATCTACTTCTGAGCTGAAAGCAGAACTGACACTGGATTTCTGTGAGACTTCATTGCAAGTCTGCCTTCACAGCTGGTGGTTAGCATGGCATTGTCTTAGCTTTGCTCTGCAAGTGTGATGAACCGCAGGTTCAAGATTTGTAGCAGGCTTTTTGAAAAGAAAATATAGTGCTTTCTTCCCCACCCACCCCAATAACTTTCAAACTACAATCCTCATACTTTTTAGAAAGTGACTCTGTGGCCACCGTTCTCATAGTAGCCACCAACATAACACACAAATTGGCGCAGGCCCAGTGATGGAACCTAGGAATAAACATTCAGGGTTTTATTTTGGGAAAGTATTTTGCCTTATTGTTTGACATAAAGTTACTGTCTCCATATTAATAGTGCTTTTCTGAAAGATTATTTTATAATGGGTGCTAGGATGTAGTTGTTTATACCCTGAATGAGTAAGCAATGGGACATTATCAAAGGACAATAGGGATTTCATATTTATGTGCAGTTTACCAAGGCAGAACACTAATTCAACCTACCAATGAAAGATGGCTGGAAGAGGGTTTCTGGGCAGCGGAAGCGTTCATTTCCAATGGTGATCACCTGCCCATCAGGAAGCTCATAGCTTTTTTCCAGAGAGGAGGAAGAGGCAGCTGTGGCCATCTCATTTTCAAAGTCCAAGGCCACGTAACACAGCTTCTCCTTGATGTCTCGGACAATTTCACGCTCCGCTGTCAGGAGGATTCAGTCTTTAGAATGTCATTCAAGAAAGACCCAGACATGCTGACAGGTTCTTCCTTTTCACCCTCTAACACCCTCCCTATGTTTTAAAGCAGATTCTCTGCTAGACTTACAGGGGCTTTCCTATTGAATTTCTTGTGTATGTTCAACCACAGAACCACTGCTAGTCCTTCTAAGGCCACCAGAAACACTAGAAAGCACATTAAACAACTCCCCTCCTGAGTCAGCAGCATGTCCTTACCAGTGGTCACAAAGGAGTAGCCACGTTCTGTCAGGATTTTCATGAGGTAGTCTGTCAGGTCACGGCCAGCCAGGTCCAGACGCATGATGGCATGTGGCAGGGCATAGCCTTCATAAATTGGTACGTTGTGGGTGACACCATCCCCAGAGTCAAGCACAATGCCTTTGAGAAGATAACACACATTTCATTCCCAGGTGCACATCAACACCCTGAAGTATTTCAGAAAACCTCTGGCACATTCCCCATAGCCCTACCTGTGGTACGTCCAGAAGCATAGAGGGACAGAACGGCTTGAATAGCTACATACATAGCTGGCACATTAAAAGTCTCGAACATAATCTGAAATGCAATTAAAATAATTGTCTTAACACTAGGAGTTTTAGCTTAGTTGAAGCAATTTACATCTCCCTCTATCTGGTCTATATCTTTAATGCATGAATATAGATGCATGCATATATTAAAGGTCATTTTGTAATAGGCCTGGGCATAAAATCAGATTATGGTGACATATAGCTTGGACAGACTGAAGTACTCACATTCAATGCAGATACATTTACTTTAGAAAATCAGTGTAACAATATGCAAATACTGTTGCTGGTCCTATGCACTTTCCATCTTCCATGACTAAGAAAGATAGACTGCACAACTCACTGAAATGATAACGGTCGCATCCTCTTGAATTCACAACACTGGAATTATTCCATAGAGCTAGTGTGAGCTTACCTGGGTCATTTTCTCTCGGTTGGCTTTGGGATTCAGTGGTGCTTCAGTCAGCAGAGTCGGGTGTTCTTCAGGTGCAACACGGAGCTCATTATAGAAAGAGTGATGCCAGATCTGAGGACAATGGGAGAAGCCAAAGGAAAGAAACACCATCAGCCAGCAGCTCAGAATCACCTCCAGGCAGGTATTATGCTCCAGCACTCTGCTTACAGGCCAAGAGATAGGCTAGGAACCTTTCTCATGCAGTTGTTCTTAGTGCCTTCATAGAGATTACCAAAGTAACTGTAGAAAGAAATGCATTGTCCTCAGGTTTTACTGCTAGTAATACATGACTTAAAAACATATAAGTTAATGAAAATAAATATATTCTTACAGTAGAAGAGACAGAGCCATAGCAATGCTATTTCAATAACGATTGAAAGCAAAACAGTTTCAGAACAACTCTAGAACATATGCAGATTTAAGTAATAGAGTTCAGTAGATGATGAGCCTCTTGAAGATAGCTTCTTCTTCTGGTTTGTAGAGGTCAGCCCAAGAATTCATAAAAAGGAATGAAGACAAATGCTTTGTGAGACTGAGAGACAACTTGTGTTATCACCTCCACACAACTCATACCTACTAGCTACAAAACTCCTAGGCCAAGTGGACTGCAATGAGGAGGTTAATGCACCAATAAGCAGTAACCAGAGATTTTCTAAAGGCCAGGAAGTGTTTTAAGCTTATTTTCAAGCTGGTGGTGCTTAGGGAGGTGCTTGCTAGCTCTGAAGTGGATGCATTGCACCACATTATTGCTAATCTCTCAAGCATTTAAAAGTATGTGTGTGAACAGTGCCCTCCACATCAGAATTACACACGTGCTTTGCATTACTACAGAAACAGATACTTTCTTAAATTCCATTTCCTTACTAGCAAATTGAGGATACTTTTTTCTTTTTCCCTCCAATAATTAGCAAAGATTTATAGATCAGACTGGAGTAAAAGAACTCCCAGTAACTGTTTTGATGTACTCCTTGTGATACTTCAGCTTTAGATACAAGTTAACCTTTGCTGTAAACAAGCTTCCCATTAAACCATACTTGATACCATGGCACTTTCATGTAAAATTTAGTGTCTATTCTGGAAGCACTTGGTTCAAGTAGTTCTGTTTACCCACAATACTCCTCAGCTGAAATACCTTCTCCATGTCATCCCAGTTTGTAATGATGCCGTGTTCTATGGGGTATTTCAGGGTCAGGATACCTCTCTTGCTTTGCGCCTCATCACCTACGTAGCTGTCTTTTTGACCCATACCAACCATCACACCCTATAAAATAAACAAATCAAGTCAGTCTGTTAGGGACAGCTGTCATGAAGTAGATAGAACGTTAGCTGTGAAATAAATACAGTTGCCAGTTATACTGGTTACAAAATACTTTACTAATAAAAAGAGAATTACTCATTGCTTTTTAATTTCCAGAATTAAAAGTTTATTTCATTGAAATCTCTATTCATGTTTCCACTACAGTTTAAGTAAACAGAACGAGTGAAAACTTAAATGGGTCAAGGTAAAGTGGAAAAATGTTTGGGGTTTTTTTGAAAAATAGGGATGAAATGTCTGCTAAACTATAATAAAGTGGAGTAAAATCAGAAAGTGATGTTGTGCAGTCTAAGGGTCAAGATGAAGCAATACACATTTTACATTTCCCAAAACTTAAACTTCAACATTTTTAATCTTCTTTTTGAACACTATAATATTGTTGTTAGAGACAGACATTTTAAATCTACAGGTAGATATTTTTATGTATTTTTATGGTCCATGGACCAGAAGCTGCAAACTACTATGGATATACACTCGTCTCTCTGTTAATGTCAGAAATACTGGAAAAATAATAATACATAATAGGATGCTCTGAGTGCATTATACTCATAACAGAACTTAATCACTACAGATTCCAAACCGTGGCATCTCTAACTCCCTGTCTTAAAAACAGTCAACCTGGATTTGCAATTTTTGATGGGATTAATTCCCTCTTCCTTCAGGGGACTAACACTATCTGAGATAAGTGATCAAAAAAAAAAGGGTTCTAGAAAACTATTTATTTCCACCATGACTGTATAGCTTAGTTTTGAGCAACACCATTCACACTTATCTACAGAAGCTGGCGTTTGAATATTATTTTATTTTTAATTATGGCAATGCACAGAAGCATCAGTTAGTCCCCCAGCTCTAGTTGCTGCACTGAAAGGCAGACATTTCTCCAGTCCTGAAGAACTTCATTTACTCAGCAAATGCATTTTAAGTGCCACATCTTATAACCAGTTTACCTCTTTTTACTTCACCGGGGCCTTGGATGGCACAGAAGCAATTAGGTGTATCTGCTAATTAGGTGGATTAGCTTGTTGTGGCCTAGTCAAGCTTCTCTAGTTCAGACTGATGATGATCTGTTTCAGAAACTCTCTGTATCTAACAGCTCAGATAATAAGTGTATTTTGCTACCTATTAGAATTGAATGATATGCATCATATGTTTAAATTTAAACCTTGAAGCTAAAGAAACTCAACCCTAGAGAGGTGCCTATTTGTCATACAGCAAAATGAATAAAGTCAGGAAATTTAGTAGGAAGCTAACTGAAAGCTTTTAGGCCAGTCAAAATTTCCAGATAATTCTGTGTTTGGCTTCTTTGTTTAATTTTTTTAACTAGCTTTACTCCTTAAGTTCTTTGGGAGATACAAAATTAAAGGGCAGGCAAAAGAAGGCACAGAAGGGAGTAAAAAAATTTGGAAGGCTTCCTCTCACAAGGCAAGATACCTGCTTTGACTCAGGTGAGTGCACCACCTGGAAATACTAGGTTAACACAGATCACCCAGGGCTAGGCTAGCCACAAACACAGGGAAAGATGGGCTGAAGAACTGGGGATGGGATAGCAAAGCCTTCTACAAGCCCAGTATGGAATAACCAAAGCAGTTAATCACCTGGTGCCTGGGACGACCCACAATGGAAGGGAAAACTGCTCTTGGAGCATCATCCCCAGCAAAGCCGGCTTTACAGAGCCCTGACCCATTGTCACAAACAAGGGCAGTGCTGTCCTCTTCCTCACACATCTTCTACTTCAATGTCCTTAGGCCCTCCAGACAGAAAAAAAGCCCTGTGAAAACAGGAAGGAAGAATTTAAAAACAAAGTATCAAACTAACAACAAAACTAAAAAAAAAAACAAACCACACACACACACACAAATCCAAACCAAAACACACACGCAAAAAAGACAGCACCACATGCTCAGGTAGCAGGCACGCCAGCTGAAGACAGAGCTAGCACCAGCAAAGAGAGTTCTAGAACCATTTTGGCAGTCACAAAGCCTACAGGGCCCCAGGAGTGAATAGGCTTCTTTTCAAAAGCGTGAGAGTTTTCAGCCACATCTGCCAGAGGGCCGTATGCATTAGCGATTATCTAGGGGATTCCAGAGGAGACTTCCAGTCCTGCAGCACGGGCAGACAGAGCAGGGAGCAGCAAATGTTTATCTAAATTTGGTCACAGGGATCCATGGCTGAGGGTGGGTGGGAGATAAAGAGAGTGCTGGACTGACAGCTGCAAAAATAAAGATCCCTTTGCATTGGATTCAGCACATCTTTGCCTGCTTTTCTATCACTGACAAAATCCTGACACACGTGGAAAGTTATCAAAGGTAACAGCACTTCAGTTGTCCCCATTCAGTCTTGAGCTTCCTAGAAACTAACCGCATTAAATGCTGTGCATTTGTTTTCCCGATGCAGATATTAACTCACTGGGTGAAGATGGACAATTAAGTTTACATTTAACCTAAACCAAACCAACCAAAAAAAAAAAAAAAAACAAACCAAAAAACCACAACCCACCACCAAAAATTAATACTAATAATAAAAAAACCACAAACCAAAAAACCACCACAAAACCAAAAGGCCTTTTCCAGTCTCCCCTAGCAGTCACTCAGAAAAAATAACCCACCTTTAAAATGAGGTCAAGGCAGGGACACTGTGTTTAGAAACAGGCCATAGCATATGCTCTATTATAATTTCAAAGCAGCTAATAAACTGCATTTGTAAAGTGGTGGAGTAATTTATGTTGGCTCCTTGTCTCAGTAAAAAGAAACTGGTTTCCTCCTCTAGCAACAGGGACATAATATGGGTAATAAAAATGCTTTGAAGGCTTTGTATTCAAGTCAATCACAGAAACAAGCACTGAATACCAGGACTCAAGAAGAACTGTTTGCTCACAATTTATAGTGTGGCACGGAATCATTTGGCTAGCTCTGAGCTCAGGCTTCCATGCAGAGTTCAACAAATTGCAATGTGTTAACATCTAAAGGAGACAGCTGTCATCCACAGACCAGCTGGCTCCGCATGTAGTCTCCAAAATCTTCTGCCACAGGAATACTAGAAGCACAGGATGAAATGGGCATGGGGTCAATGACAGCCATGGCTGATGAGCAAGGGAGCCCACAAACCATTTAGCCTCTACAATGCATAGAGCAAGCGCATTCTCCCAAATCCTTCATTTGAAATTCTCCATCTCTCCCCAGCCAGGCAGACATGAGACATGGCTGCAGCCCCACTCCTGCTGGCTGCATGGGCATAGCTCCCAGGAGAAGACAGGATAGGGAAATCCTAACTTGATGTACTGCAGACATTTTATCATTATTATTGGGAAAGGAAAGTAGGTTGCAATTCTTGCATTTATTATTCCCCCCGGGAAAACTGGGTCTTTATATTCAAATATTTACTGAATGGAGTACAATTGTAAGATCTAACATGAATGAAGAGACTGGTTTGGACAAACCATTTCCTAATTAGGAAACAGGCTTTTCAACCGTCTGTTTTTGGAACAGAGTTCAAGGTCGGGGGTTTGCTCAAACCAATGCAGCTAATGCAATGCCAAAAATCACTTGGGGGAGGGGAAAAGAGGGGGCAGGAAAGGCTACATTTCTGGGCTTAGTGGACTCTAAATGAAAACCATATTTAGTAATAAAGCACAAAAATTTGAAAAATCAAAGCCGAAGGATTTCAAATAGGGTGTCCTGCTGCCAACCAGTGCGTTACAGCTCAGGACTGCAATGGCACGAAGCAGCAACATCTTAAAGCAGGAAATGTACTTTGGAAGAAAGGAAGTTTTTCTCCCAAGTAATTAATACAGTATTTACCCTCTTTCTTCTACCTGCTTTACATCTAAAGAAAAGCCAATCATTTCACCGATCTCCACAGCAAGCTATTAAGAGAACTGCAGCCCCACAAGTACTGTGTGTAGCCTGTTCCATAATGAAATGCTTGGCATTTTACAGAATAGTAGTTTCATATATATAAAGACAAGGATGAATACACTTCCATCCTCACTGCATCCTATTAGACACTGCTAATCTGCACACTGCCAGCCCTTCTTACAGTCATTAATGTCACATTACACGGAGTTAACAGCACTGAAGGAAACTTGCTGAGAAATGCTACTACATACCCCTTCAGGAACTCTGTGCTGTCCCAGACTAACATCACAAGATCACACAGGTTTATTTAAACATGAATATAGCTGCAATTCCAGACGTGGTATTACAGAGACTGTGTCTTTATACAATTGCTGGAGTGCTAGTGGAATCAGCAAAATCATCAGGTAGAACATTTCTTTCCCTTTCAGAAGTGCTATAAACGAATTACAGCTCATTATAGAGATTAGAAACATTTTATCAATTCAGTTCTAATAAGTAAGTATGCTTAAGCAAACTGCAGCACAGCAGTACATCCTCCTGAATAGCTTCCATTTGACATTGCTTAATTTAAGTCCTCCGCTAATCTGTAAATCATGCTTCTGGTTCAGTGCCACTTACCCTGACAGTGAGGATAGCTGCTCTGGGACGGTGCACTTTGTATCTGAAAGCTCTGACATTATATAGCCCCTTCAGCTCTTCTCCTCCCACCAGCCTCCCAAACAAGGAGCAGAGACAGACAGAGACAGAGCTGAAGTCTCTAACAAAACCATATAGGGACCTTAATACAAAAACCTCTAATCTGGGTGGCCGCAGGCCCTGGGTCTCTTCCACTGCATTCCAGTGCAGAGCTCATGAAACAGGAGGAGACTTTCAGCTGCATAAGATAAACACTTCAAAATTTCAGGAGAGTTGCTAAAATACAGAGAGATGGAATATGCCCACAACAGACACCCACTGGCAGGAGGAGTGTGTGTTCAAACAAGAGAGGTCTGGGCCTCCACAGTAACATCCAGGAGGCAGAATGAGAAATTGGAAGAGCAGTCATTTATAATAGGAAATGTCTTTTTAAAGAAGCACTTTGCTTTCATTAAAGGTTTTGACAAAAACAATGAGAATATTTCTGGCAAGCTAAACAGCTGCTGAATTTTGCTACAAAGGCTCTTTAAAAGCTTGGCATTTTGCTTGTATGCTGAAAACTGCCCATAGGCTTAAGAGTAGTGAAAAAAGCACCTGCCATTGTACAGGGTCCAGAGTGAAGTCTTTGAAGGTTGTGAAAATGTCCTGTTAGAAGACTGTTATGATGCCCTCTGGATGGCAATGGGTTAGAATCCATTCTGTTTCTGCATCAGCTTATTTTCAAAACCCTAGGACCTGTGGGCCAACTTTGTCCTAGTGCTACTCCACCGATGGCCACAAGCCTGGACTATCATAAACTCACATCTCAAACTGTTCGTAATAAAGTTGTTGAATTTTATAACCTCCAGCTATCGTTTCCGTTGAACATATTTTTAGCAAATAAAGCAAGGGTTCTCGCTGTACAAGTTATTTTCAGCACAGGACTTGATTTTTACAGCTGTAGCCAGCTGTTCCCTGAACAGGCTTATTCTAGCAAAGCAGCCCTTTCATAGTCAACAATATTTTGTCATTAAGTTTGTAAGAAAGGCCAGAAATCAGAATCTCTAACCACCAGTACTAAACCATTAAAATTCAAAACTGCTCTACTTACACAAGTCAAGAAAGATGTGAGAATCCAAGGGAGATCCTGGCTTTGTGAGTCTTGTTACAATGGGAAGGGGCATTGTGTGTTTGCTTGCAGAGTGTTTGCTGCCTGAGTAGTCTTAAGGCAAGAAAATCTCCCATAAAACCACAGTGGAAGTTTTTCTGATGTAAAGATTTAAGGATTAGGCCACTAGCAGAGATAGCAGATAGGCAGAATTATGGTTTGGAGACCAAAAGGAAAAAAGGAATTTAACTTTTAAGGGAAGGATCTTTTAAGGAATGTAACTGCCTTTGAGGGCCAGCAACAGAAGCTAACAAGCATTGGAACACAAGCCATGGAAAAGCTATTTATTTTTTCACCTACAGCATTGAGGCAAAAGATAATATTTTTAAAATATAAGATATTGGGAAAAAGAAAAAAAAAAAAAGAAAAAAAAAGAAAAAAAACACCAAGGTAAGCAACCTAAAACAGAGGATAGAACCAGATTTTTTTTGCATATGTCCAACTGACACTCAAAAAAAACCAGATAAAAACACTGACAGCCAAAACCAAAGTCTTTTGTTTTCAAACAACACTGAAAAACATAGCTGCAAAAAATTATTTACATTGTATAGAATGTATGGTATTAGATCTGGGAACTCAGGTCAAAGAGAAAGAAAATTTCATACAGCAAAACCCGTCACTGCAGTATTATCAATTACCTCCTAGACTGCAGGAAACATAATCCAAGTTTTTTCATCTACTACTACTCCTTTGAAATATCAAGACTGGGACAAGCATCAAAAAGAATCCAAACTCTTCACCTTAATGAGAAGTTCATACTCTTAAAAAAAAGCTTACTGGTAATGATGCTACAAGCAGCTACATCACATACACGATTGCAGAGCCAAATAAATGATATTTCAGTAGAACTGGTACATCATTTGCACTGCACCTCAGCATAGCTGGAAATACAGGCAACAGTTTTCTACAAGAGACCTCTGTGGGTATTATAAGAGGCCGTGGCCATGCAGATACCACAAACACCTTCATACCTCTGTTCAGCTTCATCACAAATCCTGCAAACAGCCTGGTGCACATCAGAACTACTGGTGGTGACAGTGATGGCAGCAGCAGCCCCTTGGCTGCTATGAGGAATGGTTATTTGGGTGGGGATCACACATTACCTTGCCTGTCATAGGCACCGAAGATGCACAAATCCTAGCTGTCGGCGTGCTCATGAAAAAGATATGCTTGATACAGGGTCTCATTCAGAGCAGGCAGTTGTTGACAAGGTGATAAAGAGGAAACTTCAGTTGTTTGGAAGGACCTACCATATGAAGGACATTTGTTAGAGAGAGGACTAGGTAGACCAGAAGGGAGAAGTAAGCCCAGAAGCTGACTGAGCAGTAGTGATGGACACCCAGGAATAGCACAGGAAAAAGTAGAGATGCTGCACAACGGTGCCTCCAGCACACAACAGAGAGCCAGCGCTCAGCAGGCAGCTCATTTGCGGGGCGTTAGGTTATGGAAGGTCCCAGGGCAGGAAGGAAGGAAGGCAAACAGGTGAACTATGCAAGGAAATTAGGTCAGTCTGGCTCAAGGGACCTTACAGAATATAGGAATTTCTTTTTTCTTTAGTTATTCCATGTTTGAGTTATGATCACACAGATATTACTAGAGATAAAAATACATGGGAAAAAAATTACATTAGTAGTTTATACCTTTCTTCTCAGCAACACAGGTCATTGTCATGTGGAAGAAGGGAAGGGGAGAATGTACTTGGCATGAGTCAGTAATAAGAACCTAGAGAGAACTGAACAGAGCAAGTCTTCTGAGAACCAAGCCTAAATGTTGGAGATCAAACCTCTGAACCTTCCTCTGTAGCTACCAACACATACCAGATTAGCCCAAATAGATATATCATTTTTTTGCAAGAAGAAGAACACATCACCGTTCCTGAAAGCAGTTTAGCTTCCCCTCTGGAGGCCACTTCCATCGCCACTTTCTGCTGCCTATCTTTCAGTAATTATCCCATTCATTTGTGTAGAAACCACCACAGCACAATTTGCGTTCTTTCATTGTACCTATAGCCAAAACCTATGGGTTTTATTTGGCTTTTCCTGAGAAATTCTCTCTTTGTCCATACTAAACCCTTTTGCAGCCTCCACCACATAAGCATGTCTGGAGTATGATCAGCGAAATCAGAATAAGCAAAAAAAGTAATTTTGCATATTTCTTTCATACCCTCCTTTTCTCTTTATTGTGATACTAGCAAAAACTCCCATGCACACTGGTAACTTCCCTATTGACTTCAAGCATCTTTCAAGAAATCGGTGGGAACTCTTAGCTACATGTTCCTTAAGTTCTTTAGTTTTCAGTAACTTCTACAGATTCTCGTACAGACACAAAATGTGCTTGGGATTCCACAGCAGCAGGAGCTGTATAGCCAGCCTGCCCAGGAAAGGGGCTCCAGATAGCCTGGAGAATGCCAGTTCAGAAGCCACGCTCCAGTTCATAGATGCCATACTTTTTTGGTAAAGGAGGGTAGAAGCTCCAATCTTATCCCAACTGCTATAGAAAATGAAATAAAGTAACCCCTTTGCTCATAACATTCCAAGCCATTACTTTATAAGGAAAAACAACTTCTGAGACGTGCGTGGAGATTTTCCTGCCTACGTCCAATTGGCTCTTTAGGAATGAGGCTCTGCTAAATATGTCTCTGACTCCTTTTTATTTGGGGATTCCTTTCATCTTCATGGCATTAGCAGAATCTCTAAATGTTTTGCGTTTTCTGGCTTCAGGCGCTCTCCTCTATCTCATTGATAGGCTTTACACTTCCCCACTCTGTGTTTTGAGAAAGACGGGAATAAATAAGCTTTATGGAGCAGAAAGAGTCTCTAATAACCTGATTCATTGAAGCTGTCACACAGTCTGCATCTGTAAAGTGTCAGCTCAAGCATAAGCTGTTAGACCCATAGACTAGCTTTCTCTATGATTGTCAGGCTCTTGCACTGATCTAACAACTAGGGCAAAACGGCTCTAATAATTCTCAAATAGGGCAGTTTTCAACCTACAGAGTTTGGAAAATCGTTTTGCCAGTGCTGTGCAACAGCTAAAGGATACAGCGTCTGCCTCCTGGGCCTCTTGAGCAGGGTGATGAAGCATGCTAATTCACAACCTTACTTTATCTTCCTGACAGAGTCCCTTCCTCCATGGAAATGTGGTAAAGTTATTCCTCATTCAAAATTAAAGGAATGCATTCAAAGTAAAAACCAGCTAATGGCTCCTTCCCCATCCTTTTTAGACAAATAAATAGAACATAAGAATGAGCCCTGCTGAGTCAGGCTGATAACCATCTAGTTCAGTGTCCCATTTCTGTGATTTCCTGATAGCAGATGCTTAGGAAAGAAATGGGATGTCTACAGTGATCATTTTCTTTCTATAGCCTTCCTGTTTCCTTATGTACAACATAAGGATTTCTTGAGACAGGAGTTTGTACCTATATCTTCATGCCTAACAGATGCAGACAGATTTTACCTCCATAAATTTGCCTAATTTAAACACATAATTTTGGAGATAGAGTGCCCTCCATGATTTTTCATGGCAATAAGCTCTAATTTATCTGCAAGGCAGCAACCATACCTCATGCTCCAGCTGGTGTAGACATGCCTAATGTTAGAAAGAAGACATCAAATATATCAGAATCAGAAAGGAACACTTTTTATACCAAGAGCTGCAAATCCACCAGAGATCCTGGATAAGCTTTCAGGCCACTGGCCAAAGTTGAGCTCTGCCCCACTGTGCGTAAACTCTTACCAGCATCTCGGTAGCTTGTTCACAGTTCATGCAGACATACCTGTCCTAAATGACATAGTAGACAAGGCTTCACAGTAGTGTTACATGTTCACTAGGAGCTAAGAGAGAACAGATTCCCCCAGATGATTATCAGAACGCCTCCAGTAACAGACTATCTAAATCTGTCAACACATAAATGAAACCTTCCCACCACATCACCGTGTAAAACAAGCCCTGGACTCCTAAGGAAGTCAGACCTACACAGAGTGTGGGGGGGGGTGGGCAGAGCACAGGGGTCCTTCCTCTGCAATAACTTCTGAGCTCCCCAGCCAATGTATTCCCAGACTGACAGCAACAGGGTGCCTGGTTCACACCAAGTTTTTGGAAGTGGTTGTCCTGTTATTATCTCACTAAAAGAAAGGTTTTAAAGTCAGCTTGCACATTATGAGAAATAAGATCATTCCCATCAGAGAAATTTGCTGGAAGCAGGTTTCATAAAACTATTACTTACAGACTAAACCTGAGGACTCTGCATGCCTAGTTATAGCACATGGCTTCACAAGCTCAAGTGCTCAGCCAGTTTGGCTGGCTCTCCAGCAAAGAGTGAGGAACAGGATCTCCACAGGACAGTTTCTTTCACTACTGAATTTAGTTATCTTCTGCAGTGCTAGAGTTTCACTTTTCATGACTGACACAGCTTGTTTGCCCATGGGCTCTACGTGATGACAAACTGTGGAGTCCCTCTCACCACCAATGTCAATACCTGCCACTCCATGAGGCCCAGCCCTGGTCTCCATCTTTCTCCTGGCACCTGGGCTCAGCATGCTCAGAGCAGTTAGTGTCACTGCTGGGCAGGACAAGGAGAGATGGCCCTGCTGCATCTTCCTCGTGTTCTCCACTTGTGCCACTCAGCACAGTTTATAAACAAACAACTCCTGAGAGCACAGCTGAACTATTTTTTTAAACCTACATGAGAACCATTGTACCATAGTGAAGGAATGAGCATTACATGGCAACAAAATGACGAATGTCCAAAAAATAAAAAGGGGAAATCTACAGACTAAAGTGAACACATACTTTTAGAAATACCTTAGGATAAGAGGGAAACGTACTTTTGGAACTGGTCTGCTATTGTATGTAAATATATACTGTTAAATGGAATGTCTAAAATAATGTGGCAAATGCAAACATATTTAAAACGTGCATTTTCTGTACTAGAAAAAAAGTCAGATGTCAATTCAAAGGATTACAAAACAGTTTGGGGTTGTCTATTTCAACTCCACTGCAGAGGGTGCTGAAAGAGCCAGCAGTGAAGTTGGGCATGCACAGTGCAGCAGGTTTGGACAGCCTGTGTCCGTCCAGGTGTTTCAGAGAACAGGCCAAAGCGTTTCATTAGTCCTTAAAAATACTTAAGGGGTTTTCCTGCAACAGGAGGAAAGGCAGTTTAACAAATTTCAAGCATGTAATGGCAAGAACTAGCTAATTACTAACTTGCCAGATGAACACACCACTTTAAGCCAAACTATGACAGCTGCCAGTATAGCATCCACATGATAAAAAAAAATAAAATGAAGTTACATAGGTGCTGACAAATAAGGATTTATAAAAATGAGTTCTTGTCAATTTTTTTTTTTTAATAAATATTACAAATGGTTGTAAAAGCCCTCTAAAACCTTTAACTTCTTAAACCATCAAAAAACTGAAAATAAGGTGAGTGCAGAATCAAACAGTGCAGTGTAGCATGAGAACTGCCTAGCTGAAGTCTCAGAGCACAGCAGGGCAGGGAAATCACTGTTGAGTGGGTGTGATTCTGTGAGAGCTTCCCTACCCATCATTGGCTATGCATCTTAATGCCTTTATCAGTGATCTGAACAATAACATAAGTTACAGATAAACGCGACAGATAAAGTGTCTGTGTGTGTGTTTTTGTAACTCTCTACAATCTACATTATAGATTTAGGATAATTCTCCCCAGCAGAATCTTGTTTATATCATGAAGCCTTGAGAAAACTCTGCACCTCTGACCTGTGGAAAAGGTCCATTCCCCATCCATCATACTTTTGCTATATGTCATTTTGGTTTGTGAAAACAAGGTGCAGACAAACACACCCAGCAAAGTGCTGCCTATCTCACCACAGGTTGCAGGAAAGATAGGACTTCACTGGTGCTCTACACTGCCCCATGTACAACATCAACATGCTTCTGTCACACCTTCTTGTACACATCCTGGCTGCTGCTTGGGCCTGGAAGACCTGTCTGTTATCTACTGTGCAGCTCCTGACAGTGGTTGGTCACTTAGCATGCAGCTATTACTCATGCTCTAGCATATTCAGGTTACAAGCCTCTCCCCAAATGATGCTCAAGTCTCACAAGAAGACTGAAGCAGGCAGGTCTTTCATCTTTGCTTTGCAGATGCATCTTAGTTATGAAGACAGTTTCTTCTTCCTCTTTCTTATAGACAGTCATAAGAAATACGGAAAAGTACAGATAACATACTATTTTTGTTTAATAATTTGGTTGGTTTTCTGAAAGTGTACCAGCATTTTCCAGCCAACTATCTAGGGTTTTTTTTCCCCCTCTTCTACTAAATGTGTTTTACATGCCAGCCTTTAACTGTTTGCTCAAATTGTCCGTCAGACCCGAGAATGTTTTGTTCTTTTCCTTTTCTGACTGTAAGAGAGACTTAGGAACACATTTCTGAAATAAAGTAACCATCCTTCAGAAATAGGGAAAACCACAGAATTCCACATAGCTTTGGCTTATTCTAGCCCAGTTCAAGACCAATTGTTGTAGCACTGGCCTTGTGTGGGATGAAAACTCAGGTCAGTCAGGAATCGGGTCTAATCTGCTTATAGCCCAGCTGAAAACTTCTCCAACCTCAACTGCTTTTTGATCCATTTCTTAGCCAGGATAAGATCATAGATATGGTTCAGGATTGCCACACACATATAGTGTGCTCACAAGGACCAGCATAGATACAACTCTTGCTGCACAGAGTTCTCTGTCCCATAGACAGGAAGGTAACATCTGCCTGGTTTCACTCCAGTTTTCAGGACTTCAGGAATATCGCAAGCACTTACAGGCAGAAAATGCTAAATCCTTCTGATTCATGTCCTGCTCTTTTTGAAAAGTCAGTAACTGCACTAAATACAAGACAAGGTTTTTTGTATCTCTGTCTCAGAATTACCATTTCTACCACATTGTCAGTCCTGTAAGTACTTTCCAAGTTTCTCTTTCTTTCAGTTCCTTGCTAGTAACTTCTCAAGTAGGCATAGTAACTCCTTTCACTGCTGCAAAACACTGTTGCTCGAGGATCTTGAAAATGCCTGGGTCGTTTCCACATCAGGATACCAGAACTACACGCAACTCTTTCAGCTTCCTAATTAGAGCCTGCTACTGCATTGTATTTAGCTGTCTCTGGGAATTCATTTATAAGGTCAAATGCTCAGACCTCTTCAACATAATATAAATCATTCATCTGCACTCTGATTAGTCTATGTGACACTGCATGAACACATTGTTTAATAAAAGGAGAAAATTATGCAATTAGCAGGTCTTCAGCATAAACATGTCCCCCTTTCTGAACCATATTTAAATAAATCAGTGTTGCTATAGTATTTTATAGCACTGACAACTCAGCGCCACGTACACTGCAAATGGCTGGACCTTCTCAGAAAAATGGGCTGGAGCAAACAGGGGCCAACCATACTTGAGAAAAACAGCTAACATCTGTTTTCTTTTTTTCTGCTTGCACAATACAAACTACTGCTCTCATGAGAGCTAAACCTTCCCTATTACCTTCATTTTAACCATTTATAGTTATTTTTTTGTAGAAGTATTTCTGTCAGATCCTGTTTTTCAGATACCCACCCCCCAGCTAAGAAAACGTGGGTTTTGTGCTGGGTCACTGAGGAATAGTGGAGCAGTAGCTGGGAGAGCAAGGAACAAGTTCCACTTAGCAGCAGCCTTTCACTGCACCAAACTGAGATGCTCCAGGTTCTGCAAATGCAGGACAGACAAGGCTGCCGCTTCAGAGGACTGATGGAGAAAGGGCTGGCAGCCAGCCCTGCCTCCCGGAGGAAGGGAACTTCCCAGTGACTGATGTAACGTATGTCTACATCCACTTTATGCACGTGTAGTGAAAACTTAGCTTCACTCAAGACAACAAATTTACCATTGATCTCAAGTAAAATCACAGCTCACTGAAGTGATTTAATGAGAGCTGAGAATCTGGTCCAAAAACCTGTGCTTCAAGAAGGTAAAACAATTTCCTCAGACCATTACAGCAAAGGGATGTGAGTCCCTTTTCCTTTCTCACATGAAACTGAGAAACTGTTCTCTTCTCAGCAGGCTCCCTCCAAACAGGAGGTTCCTGAGCACCCCTGAGCTGGGGGAAACTCATTGGAAACCTGTGGCCATTAAGCCTGTGGCTGTGTGCTGGCACCAGACTCTCCTGCCCACCCCAGAGAACCAGAAACACACATTCTGCTGTTCATCCCTCTGCAGCCCTCCATCCAGTCTCCTGTTTGTGCCTGTGAGCTGGCTGAAAGCAGGAGCAGCAGCTACTGTGCAGCATGGAAAGGATGCCTCTTCTGAAATAACTTGGCTTCCAAGAAGTATTTGAGAAATGATTCAGCTGAAAAGCATCACTGACATCTTATGTGGGAACAACAGACTGCTTCAAACAGCAAATATCAGTGTATCCCTTCCTGTTATGACCATCCCCTGGAGACACACATCTTTCTAAGCCCATCATTAAATTGCTGATGAGAACAGAAAAAAAAGTGACTGCATTTTGATAGAAGTATAAATTAGCCTGTTCTACATACTCATTTCATTTGCTTTATGCTCATAAAAGCTTGACTATGTGGCAGGCTGTGCAGCTGAACAGAGAAGATATGACTCACTGCTGGAGCTGTATGAGCTACCCAGGCCTCTTGTCTGTTTGTGCAGATCTGTGGTAGAAGTGGGTGTGTAGGTGAAGGCGGGGAACAGTGACAGCCCCACCACCTCCAAACCTTGTTCGTATTACAACAGCCCCTCTCTACCAGAATTTAGCACAAGCCCTGGTTAGAAGAACACAGCAGTGGCCAGGAGACAAGCATTCAGAGCGAGATCACCGCAACCCATTCTTGCTCTGAAGACCAGTTGATGTCACAGAGGATGCCGAACTGCATCTGAGATGTTACTGGGAGGGATAAAATTTTTTCACATCACTGTCCCTCCCTTCACCCAAAGAATTTCAAAGGTTAAGCGATATCTGAAAAACCTGAGAGAGTTTGGAGTGTCAGCTGCAAGGCATTGCTTTATCGAAGCCTGCCAGTCTCACTTGTTAGATGCTAGCTCAGAAAGATGAGCATGACAGAGCAAAGCAACGCAGTGGAACTAAATCCCAAAGGACACAGTATTTCTTACAGTTTCAGAAATTCCAATCAACTACAGTACCCTAAGGTCTTTTACAATGTTGCCTTCAGCTTCTCCTCCCCCCCCCCCACCTTTAATAAAATTTGTCTTAGTTAATTTTTAAATTTAAATGAAAATTTTTTTCCTTGAAAAGTGGCTGTTTGGGTGTCACCCAACATGAGAAATAAAACCATCTGGTGTGCCTGTTACAGCCATCTTCAGATCAAAGGTTAAAAGCAGAACTAAAGACCCCCTTTTATTCACATTTACCCTTTAAAACCAGACATTCCTCTACAGATCTTTCCTCTCTCATCCTCAGTACCAGGATTCATCTCACAGATGCACAAAACTAATACTACTTACAGACTAAATCAGTCATGCTCTGTGCAAGCAATGCTTAAGGGGATTCTTCTCACCTCTGGAGAATATCTAGCCTCCCTAGCACATTATCACACATCTGACAGCATTTGCTGTACACCAAGCTTTGCAAGTTCAAAGCATAATCTTAGTATTAATAACACCATCCTCACAAAAAACCTAAGAGCATTTAGCCTGAAAAAAAGAGAAAAGAGCACCAGCCAAACTCTAAAGCTAAGCTGCCTACTGAAAGTTCTGCGTGGAGAGAGTCCTGCAAAACATGTAAAAGAGGTGCATTTACAATATATGAAGTCACAAAGACAAATTTTAAGTGAGCCTGTGTGATGTGTAAAATATTTGCTAAACAATGCAGCATTCAGGATATCAGCACTCACTGGTAGAGTGCACATGCAGAGGACTGGGACAGCATGGTCCCATGGCTAAAATAAAGTCAACAATCAACCTAAGATAGAAACATATCTACATTTATGGTAAGGTTATAGTGATTGGCTGTAGGAGCCACCAGGCATCCAGCCAATTTGCTTTTCCAGTCTAAGGAAATGCTCAGTTTGTTTGAAAAATGATTTTATTTTTTTTTTTCCCCTGCTGTGAAGAATGCATTGACGTCATCAAACTGGGTCTGTTGAACAAAAGCATGGATCCAGGGTTGTGTCAAGCAGTTGAATTACAAGAGAAAGAACAAGCATCTGTTTCAGCTTTCTTTTAGAGTGACAGTGGTTATTCCCAATTCTCCTTTATCATCCTCTCCACAAGAGAATTGCTAGAGGGGACAAGTGACATGCTACAAATTTCAGTTTCCATGCTACAGATTTCAGTTTCCACTCTGTTTCATTGTTAGTGTGGGGCTTTTTTAGATAAACACTAGCATCTATGGCTCTACAGGTCAGTGTATGAGATCACTATTACTTCCAACAGGAACATCCTGCATGCCAGAACTCCTTGATCTGATTTGGTGTAACATCCTGCAGCACTCTTACAAAAACAAAACAAAACACCCAGAGGGTGTTCATAAAGCTCTCTAATCACACAATGCTTTCCCACTTCTCCGCCCACAGACCAGGGTGTTTGGGCCAATACAGTGCCTCACTACCACATTATCTAACCAAGAACATTTCACTATACCACTAACTGAGGTGATTATAAATATTCTCTTAGAAAGGGAAAAAGGTAACCTCAAATTGTCAGCATCTGGCCATATCACACTGCAACAAAACAGGCAATAGTTACAGATCATTCCTGTTCCATTAAGACCATAGAGAAAAGGCTGCAGCTGGTGAGTAGAGCAGTCTCCATCTTAATGTTTCACAGAAGATTTAGAAAAAAAGGGCAAAGCATTCCACTATAAAACTGTACTCAGTAAGAGCCGATGATTTAAGGGCTGATGCCACTCCAATCATTTCCCAGTTGCATTATTTGATACTTCTGATGAAAGTCAAAGAATGGAACAGGTTTGAACCAAGGATGAAAGACATGCAGTAGAGCTGCATGAGTAATGGATTACTCAGTCTAGTACTTGAACCAAAAATCAAAATTAGGTTCCTCTGAATGTGCATGGAGGATAGAGGGGGAAAAACAAAACATGCAGACAGAAACTACTTCAGTTTTTACACTACATCTATCTAACTGCTCAATCTTAGTACAAAAGAACTGCTAAAGAGTTACCAATATGCCAAAACAAATCTAAACCAAGTATTTAAAAAAACACAAACCCATAGTATATTTAAATGAAAAAAAATATATATTAATCAAAATCTGTAGTAGAAATTGAGTCAGATCTTATGGTCTCCCTGCCTCCATCATTTTCCCTCTGGAAGAGAAATATTAATTAACATTTTGAGATGAAAGCAACACAATGCACAGGCCTTGGGACCCTCAATCATATTTCACCTTGACAAATTTTTCTTCACCTGGAGAGACTAGTTAAGTTAGCCTTCTCAAAAACTTAGCAATTCATAAGGTCATAATATCTTGATGGAGACAGTTTCTCTAGGTGTAAGTAGGCTTCTGGAGAGAGCAGAAAATGTTTGATGCCAGTTAAGGCACGAATGTGGACCCCAACTCAGTGACTATCAAAGCCAGAATACTGTGGACCTATGTCCAAAATTATTCCTTGGGTATTTTTGCAGCTATCTCAAACAGAACTTCCCATGACAAGTGCACACATACATGGACACAGAACAACAAAAAAAAAACAACATCTCCTAAACAGAAAAAATAAACCAGCACAATTAATAAATAAAAAAAACTTCAATTCCAAAATCTTGCATTTTTAAGGATGGAATTGCAAAGGAACTAAAAAGTCATTCTCCTGTTTGTTAACCGTTCCTGGAGTCTGATCCCACCACAATCTGATCTCTCTTTGCATGTCAGGAAAGATACAAGGCCATCTGCTGGTAAGAAAGCCAGTGCAGCTTCTTGTACTGGTTAGCACTCTTCGACACCTGAATTAAGCTTTAGATGAACGGTGAGTAAAGGAAATAGTCAAGGCTGACACTTTTACCAGCCCAAAAAAGCTGCTGTAACCCAAGGGACAGCACAAAGATGAAAACACCGACCTTAAAATGCTCACTGATACCAACTCGCAATAGGCAAACAACTATCAAACAATCCTCCACACACATTGCTGTCCAGCAGTTTGCACCCATCGTATTTATACAAAAAAAACCCCAAACCAACCCCCTACAGTTATTAACTACATCAGGTATAACTCCAGGTCATATGAAGACACTATTGTTTTGACAAGAATCTGGTGGATTCTCATGTGTCTCTTAAAGCTCCCTACCAAGACAAAAACACTCAACCGCAAAACAGATATATACACATAGTCATCACACCTCCGGTGGGGGGGAGGGGGCAGGGAAGAGTGTAAACCACATGCACCTAATAGACGTTAGCTACATTAGCTAAAGACACCTGATAATTAGGGCAAGAAGCATGCCAAGGTGTCACTGAATGCTAAGTGATGCCTGCTGAGGGCCCTGTCACATCAGGATTTGGTTTTAGGACAAACCACAATCCCTCAAGTGATGAATTTGGAAACAAATCTAGTGAGCTTTCTGCTGCAGCAGCCATCGAGATCCAGACAACTTTGCTTGCGGTCCGTACTCCACCCCTACCCGCACGCAAATTTCTGCTAAAATTAACAGCCTCGGGTACACACTGATTTGGGGTTTGTCCTGTAGGAGCTACAGCTGTGTAACACAGGCACTGCACCTAAGAGAGGTGCCTCTCATTCGTCATAGTTTGTACTGCCATTGGGAAGGCAAAAAGTTGACTGCTAAAGGATCCTCCAAAGGCAGCAACTCTAGAAGTGTTTCAACAGTACATTTCATTATGTGCGGAAGTGGTTAAAAAGCCCGAAACATTTAAAACAGCAGCTATTTTTTGATGGTGTCATGAACCTAGTTTATCTAAGATCCAGACCAGCAGAAAATCTGAAAGGTTTCTGAAAATCTGAGTCATAAACCACTGAAAAATAGTGTTTAAAATGAAAACACCAGCTCAGCAGCAACCATGGTCTTCCTGAAGCAATAGTGTTACAAATGGCCGAAGGAGGATTGTGAAAGAATGCCAGGAACTAGATAATGGAAATATCTGCAGACTCCCAAATTGCTAAAGGAAGTTGATCAAAAGTAACCTATATTCATTATGATATCATTACCATGGGAGAAAAACCTGCCCTTGGGTAGGAAAAGTCCCCTAGCAACAAAAGCCTCATCCTCATGGAACACGTGTTGTAATAAAAGAGGATACAGTGGTTTCAAATGAAGGTGAGAGTGTGCAGAAACCCATAGAACTTGTTATGGCTGCATACTAACCCATCAGCAGTGTCAGAATGTAAAGCTCTTGTTTAATATAACATACAAGAATGTAACAAAAGTTAATCTGAGTGTGGTAGCTTTGCGGATGAACCACCTGGCACCCATTAACTAAAACTAAATAAAGAAGTATCTCAACTCTGTGTTTCAGCTCTTCACACACCAGGTAAAGAACACAGATTTGGGATACCACCATCACATCAAAGCCCGAAAAATCAAAACACCTACTGGTAACTGACAGCACCACATTATTTCTAATACTGTGAAGGAGGCCAAATTACCAGCTTTTCAAACCACTTGCAGAAAAACACAAGGAGTGACTGGAAAGAGCTATGAACTAGAAGTCACAGGTTTGAGCAATCCCTTCAGTAGGACTTTTGCTGTAGGCGGTATCTTCTGCTGCAGTGAATTTAGCGTATTCTGAATGACTGCTTCACTCCTACGGATTCAAGACACCCTGCCCCAAGCCTGTCCTTACCAATACTGCAAGACTCGAGTATCTGCCCTAGATGGAGAGCAAATTACCCAGCAGTGGAAGCACGTGAAGCAAATGGACCTTGCCCAGCCCAGAGTCCGTTGGCATTTTGCTTCGTGACCTCAGGGCCGTGCCTGGCATTTGCAAGATGCCAAGCGGATGCACCCGACCCCACGCCACCCTAAACGCTTAAGGAGCCCGTGGAGAGCACAGTGCTCGCATCACCCGAAAGGAGCCGGCGTATCCGTGGCTCCCTTCCCCAGAGGGAGCTCAACACAGAGAGCCAGGGGCTGCCAGGGGACGTTCTGCCCGTCCCACGCCTGCCACGTCGTTTGGCGGCGAGAGTCCCTGCCCGGTGCTGGCTCCCGACACCGCAGGCACCCGCCGGCAGCGCGGGCAAGGGGCAGCTCTGCCGCTACGGGGCAGCTCTGCCGCCACCGGCCCCTCCGCGCCCCGCCAGCGCCGGGCTGGGGCGGTGCCGCTCCCGCCCGTGTTTACCAACATGGGAGGAGCCGGCCGGGCCGGAGCGCGGCGGCTTCCGCTTTGCAGAAGAACGCGGGGCAGCGGCGGCATGCCCCGGGGACCACTCCCCCTCCCCCACCTCCCCCTCCTGGTACGTTCCCTCCCGGGGGAGTAGGGGGGGGGGGCCCCGGAGGCGG
>JANHFX010020335.1:0-38071 GCA_027560015.1 Chloroceryle amazona
GTCAGGCTGACAGGCCTGTAGTTACCAGGGTCAGCCTTGCAGCCTTTTTTATGGATTGGGGTGATATTTGCCAATTTAAAAGAAAGAATGAGAAAAACAATGCTGCAAGATTGGGATTGCAGAACTAATAAAATAAGGCAATTCCTGATGCAACGCTGTCTGTATAACCTAGACTTCACCACACAATGTCCTCATGGCTTACAGCTTCACTGCCAACATGGAGACAAGCTCTTCCAGAGAAGCCAGACTATCACAACACCCCAAGAGAAACCACACTGCACACTAAACTGTAATTCAACATTAGGGAATACCGGATAAACAGGAAGGTGCCAGGCAGAGTACAGCTCCAGCACCATCCTGCAGAAACCACACCGTGCAAGGTATTGTCACTGTGTTGGCTGCTCATCTTTGCTGAACTCTGATTTGAAAGTCATATGAAGAAGTAACCTCCCAGCATCTGTCTTATTAGCAACACTCATCGGCAACAACCCACAGATACCAGCTTTGCCCTCATCATTAACAAAGGCAGCTCAACCTACATCTCAGGACTCATATATATGAAGTAATACAGAGTGAGTTTATAAACCCCCTTTCCCCGCAGGCATTTTAGTAATGTAATATACCAATTCTGTACAGAGATAGCTGCTTACATCCTCCACCTCCTCTTTTGGTTCTCGTCGGGCAACAATCGCTTCAGATTTCACTCTAGGAAACAGGAAGAAAGGCATCAAACCAGCAAGTGATACCATGGCTGGCTCTGAGGTGTTTTGGGAGGGGAATCATCTATGGGAAGATTTGTCTGCATGCATCGCAAGGAAATGTTTTCAAGCTGTGAGCTAAGTGTACAAATTATGAGATGCTTCATTGGTATTTTTCCCTCTCTCTTGCAGTATGTTACTCTGAACAGCTTCACTGATGTTGTCCTATTTCTTTGGAACATTTGATATAAACACCAAAATATTGACCACTGAAACAGTGCAGCTAATTTCTATTTCAGAGCCATAACCTATGTCCAAATGTTTGATGAGATCTTAACCATGGAAAACTGAGCCAGCAGCAGCAGTGCAAAAGTTGGGTTAAGTTCTTCTTCTGGGATGCTTCTGTTTTCAATGCAGTGAAAAATGCCTCTAATGTGAAGGACAATTTGCCATAATGGTAAAGAAGGAACACCAAATCCATGTGAATAAAATATCTGAGTGCCTTTAATTTCTTTAAAACTCCATGCTGAGGTGCACGCACTTTTATTACAGCAAAGACACTGCAGAAAAATAAATGTTGTGTCCATCTCCTAAAAAGGCACACTTGCCAGCTACAAGTTTATGTCCCTACTCTGCAATGTATTATAATATATATATAATGGATATTATGAGGAGCTCAAAAAGGCATTAAAAAAAAAAAATCAGACCTATTTCCACTGCTTGTGAGACTAGTATCATTTCAGAAATTTTGAGCAAGAGAGACCAGTCTGTGTTACTGTTGGTGATTCTGTGCTCAGATTAGAAAGGCAACCTTCCAGACTCCAGACGCAAAACAGCCACTGTCCTCTGAACTGAGATACTGTAGTGCGATGTACAGATAGTCACCATGTAATTATGTTGCTTTGATCCCCAAGTCCCATGGACATCTTTCATTTTATGGATGTGAAACCATCACAGGCTTTGCTGGGCATTCAGCCTTCCCTTTCTCTACTTTGAATGGAAAATAAGAAGCAAGATATCTCCAAATTCTACCTGCACAGGACCTGAAAATCTCTTCTGCTGCTTCTTCTCATTCTTAACATGAACAATGAAACTATTAACAATACTTGAATCTAAATATTGGTTGTGGGAATCTGTACTAGCCCTTTCATTAAATGAATGCGGGCATTCATTCTCAGAGCTGGCTTTTCTGCTGCACACACCAAGCTCTTGACAGTTTCCTACAAAACTATTCACTTTGAAATTCCCTTTTATTTATTTATCTGTTTTAAATTGCAAATTGAAACTCTGAACACTTCACTCCAGGATCTGCAATTGCTGCTGCAGAATCCTTATCCTGGGGAGGAAAATTTTGCAGGTTTTCGAAGGTTAAATAATCCATTTCAATCCAATAAAAACAGCGTAACAATAAAACTATCTCACCCACCTACCATCAGCCTTGAAGTGCTCTGTAAGTTACCTCTGAATTCCAATGCTAAATTCTATGAGGGAAACAGAGTAAAACTAACAGAGGAGGGGGGTTTATCACTCATGTCCTTGGGGACAGCCCCCTGGGGCAGAGTGTGAATCACTCACCTTTTCAGCTCCTCCTCCAGCTCCTTGACTCTGGTTTCCATTTTGGCTTTGGCCTGTTTTGTTGCTTCAAGCTCTCCCTTCAGCACTTCTTGCTCTCCAGACAGCTGGTCCACCTTGGCAATCAAATCATTCTTCACAACGTTCAAAGCATTTCTTAAAGGTGTGAAAGGGACAATAAGCAAAAATGCCCAAAAGCAGCAGGTGTCCATAAGAGAAACCTGAAACTTAAGTCACAGCACTACAAGGAGAGTTGAATCGAGTGTATTTAAACAATTCAGTCCAGCTATAACTCATGGAAAAGGAGATTCTGGCAAGAAGGAGTTGCAGAAGAACACAGAAAATACCATGATGAGGTTTGTCCAGTCCTGTATCCTGACTTACAAACCAACATCTCTTTAAGAAGATGGCAGAATACTGCAGAAAGTAGGTGTAGGGTAACCTGTCACCTGCACAAGGTTCAAATCTATTTTTAACAGAATGAAGGTCTGATACATGCCTTTTAGAACTGTGGTTATCTCTAATTGTGGATAATTGTGGATGACAGTGATATAAATAAGCACTTCCAATCAGCTCCAAAAGATCTTAAAATCAGCAGCTTCCTACCATAGTAAGTTTCTCCTCTGGGAGTACTTTGCCTTCCTCTTCCTGGCTGCTCAGCTTTAATGTCTGGTTTGCCAGCCACTCTTGAAAAAAATGTCCATTATGTTGTCTGCTTCTGCTTCTCCTTTATCAACTATTAAGTCTTTGATAACTCTTCTCAACAGTAAGAAAATTTTATTTTCAAATAGCAAACCTTGCAAACAAAACTTATAAGCAGCAATATCCTCCAAGAGAGGCTGAGACCTACACCTAAATTCCCACTGAAGTTAATTAAAAGCTTGCCACTGATTTAAGTGGGGATCAGACCCTACCAGCACATGCCCAGACACTTCACCCAAGTGCCTGCAGAAAGGAAACAGGAAGGTTGCTCAGAAGAGCAATCCATCTTCTACAACTGAAAGAACAGTTAAGTATTCAAGAGAATCTGTCAGATAAACAAGAAAGCCCCTGTGAGGCAGGAGTTCTGGCCAAGTCCTTCAAGATGACATCTCATTTGTAACTAGGCAGGCAGTTCCGAGCATGCAACAGTTCCTTACTTGGTCTCCAGTAGCTGCGAGTTCTCCAACAGCAGATTCCCCACTTCTTTGCCCATTCCTGAAAAGAAAGGCCAGGCAGTTTTCACCTGCTCTCCTAGAAATAGGAAGCTTGTGTGGCACTGCCTGACTCATGCTTAAGAAAGAGAGATCACTTTTGTTAGGCTTCCCTAGGCCTCTGTGTCCTGCTTTGGAGAATGCAGCACCTCCTGCTGAAGGATCATGCATGCATGATAAGCACAGACACCCATGTGTCCTTCTGTAAAGAACCCAAATTTAGACTTAGCTTCTTACCCCAACTTTCTCAGACTCCCTTGAAAGGGACAGAGAGGGGAGCTTCACTAATGCCAATTAGAGGAAGTCAAGTCAGTAGTTCAGCCATGAGCTATTGCAACCATTTTTTATCATCACTCATACAGAAAGATGACAGAAGTTCATGGGTTTTTCACAGAGGACAGCAAAACACCGTCCATATTGCTGACCAGACCTACACATCACTTGTCTTCTTTCTTTGTTAGTATAAGCCAAATTTTCTGCTTCTCAGAAAAGATCTGGGATCACTGCTGTGACCACTTTCATGCACATGAACCCATTATCAGCCTTCCACTAGAGCAGTTTTAATAGGACTTTAGATTGTCCATTGTTCTATCTACCTTAACAGTTTCCTCACAGATATTTAAAACCTGAAGTCTCAGTCCCATCACTTAAGACACACACTCAAGAAAACATCTACATCAGACACCTGTGCTTGCACTTGGGCATCAATGTATGATGACTGAAATAGGCAGATGGGTTGCAAGCACTTTGAAAAATCTGATGACAAGAGTGAAGGTTGAATTCAGTACTTCATAAAAACAAATGGAAAGGAATTTAGGGACCGAAACCACATCTGGATTGTTTCCTGCTGCCAGGGACTTGCTGGCTCCCAGGGTCAGCGTCTGTCTTACAGGGGAGAAGAGAGGCCACCTAAGAACTAAAGGCAAAGAGGTCTCTCCATGTTGGGAGACAGCACTGAGGTTTGCAGCTCATTTCTCACCACAGGTCCCAGAGTATGAAGAAGTCTCACAACCATCAGTGTTTGTGCTGATGTGCTCCTTGTCCTGCCCTCTGAACTAACTCTTCCTTTACAGCAAAGACATCAACAGTTTTCATGATCCATTATTTGCGATAAAATAAAAACAACACAAACTTGAAGTAAATGCAAGTTAGAGAAACATGGCACCATACAAGAAGTGAGAATACATCACAACACTCCAACATACAGATCCTCTTCCCACAGGTAAATGCGGTGAATTTATGATGGCAAAAGCAAATTCCCAGCATGAATGAGAAAGAAGCAGCATTTTCAAGTAACTTCTGAAAAATTAGTAGACAGGTAATTAATCACTTTGATGTTTCAGGCAACATGTTCTTTGGATGCTCTGTCAAAGAATATTGCAAACAGCAAAAATGTGACACTAATTGCTGTATAGACTGAAGTGTATTTTTTGTTTGGTAAGGTGAATGACCCATAGCCCTTTTTTATGGGTTGCCATACATTATCAAAGAACAAGAAGTCATCTATTGATTAAATGTTTTTCTTGTTCATTTTTAGTGATTCTGCAAAGGATCAAATATTTAGCCAGTAAGACATTAAAATGGCACAAGGACACGACAGGTGCTGAGGGATATCAAGGTAAAGAGTTCATTCCCAGTTTTTCTAACTAAATCTTTTTCCTTCCCATTCTTGAGACATCTATTGCCCTCTGCAGTTGTTTTGGGGAGAGAAAGGAACACCGGTGAAGAGAGTGGGCTATCATGCCAGAACTAGAAGTCATAGAGCATCCCAACCATCATCACCCTCACCACAGCGTCTACATTATTTGCGTGTGAGAGAGTGACAGCCCAGTGCTTTAACCAGTGAGATTTCTGAAGGGCTAGAAATGTATGAAGTCTCCCAGAGCCATACAATGGACACTTTGAAATAACCCTATGCAGGCTGTAATGGGAAGAAAAAAACCCACAACATTTTTTGAGTGATAAAAAGGAAATCTTTTCACCCATTTGTGGTGTGGAGCAAAGGGAAGAGAGGTCTGGACAGAGCCCATCCTACACCTTTCATCTCCCATAGCCAGGCAAATAGTGTGAAGCATCAAAGTGGATAATTGACTACAAGAAACAGAGAAGAATCTCCAAACCCCTGCTACTGACCAGCTGTGTCCTGCTTCTTGGAGAGGTGATAACACCATCACAAAAAAACAAACCAAGGTAATGCAAGACATATGGAGGGATGTTGAGTGAATGGAAGAAATTTAGAAAAAAAATACACATTAAAAAAGGAAAAAAAAAAAAAAAAGGAAAAAAAAGAAAAAAGGCCTCCGCCTTACCAAAGAAATCATCCCGTACTATGAGAGCCATCCCATACGAGAAAGGGAACAGAAGGAGATGGGGACAAAGGGGAAGAAAGGAAGAGAAAAAAAGCAGCCATTAAGTACCAGTCTGTAAATAGCAAACAGAGCAGCTCATCAGCATGTGTACATCTGTGTGTGGTACCAGTGGTGCCAGTGGCTGTGACGCTCAGTAGTAACTAATCTACACCTTCTTCTGCTGCAGCCTGGCCTGAGAGGGATTTACACTGGAGATGTCAGGACAGGATCAAGACGAGTTCATCTGTTTCTTCCATCTTCATCATTTCCCCCGACTACACGTCTTTGGGTTTAACAACCCCACAACAAAGGCAGTTCAACAGACATTATGAACAGGGTGACAGAAGGACAAGGGCAGAAGGCAAAACAGAAGGGGAGCTGGATATTGAAGTTCTCATCTGGACTTTTGCACAGGCCCAAATCCACCTCCACACTGCAATAAACTCCAACTCAACTTCAGTGGGAGGTTTCATGAGAAATGACCACAGAAGTGGCTTCCAGTAAAACCAACTGGAACTAGAAGAAAGAATGATGCCATCCCTTTCTTTTGTAAGCTCAGAGACAACACCAAGAGGTGCTGGGCAAAGGAATGTGACAGAGCTCATCTCCACACAGCATTACACTATCATGTCTGCACAAGTCACCTACTTTCACTACAGGGAAAACTTCATCCAATTTGCACTGAAATCAAGAGAGACTCCTTGACTTCATGTGAAATTGCATCAGGGCCCAAGTGCTTTTTATGGAAAGGTTCAAACCTTTTGACAACAGAGTGTAGTCCTAAGGCAGCAAGTCTTCTTCACCAAAAGACAGCTATCACTTAAAACTCCTGCCAGGAAGGCAAGCTTCCAGGAAAGCAGAGGTTTTGCCACTCTAATCCATCAAGAAAGAGTCTGTCTTATCACTACAGCTATTTCAGAAGAGGGCTCTCAGTTTGCATCAACTAACCCACAGCAGCCACCATGCACACGGAAGGGTTCCTCACAGGGTGGTTCACTGAGAGGACAGTGGGAAGCTAACTCAGTCCTGTACCAAGCTCTGCTCCAAGCACAGCACCTGTCCTGACAGGAAAAAAAAAAGAACTTTGAGCCCCAAGACCTTTAGTGACAGGCCAGTGTAACATAGTGGAGCAAACCTGCATAAAGCCACAGAGGAAAAGCTTATTGAAACGCAGCAGGCGTGTCAGCACAGAGTGGGGGTATCCTGCTGCTCAGGGACCCACTGATGCAAGGCAACCAGGCAAGGCAAAGGTAGGAGAAGTCAGCAAAGCCAACCGTGTTTGGACAAGAGCAGGGGAGTATCACACGTGTATACCACGTCATTCGACCTCAACAAGGTAAAAAGAAACAAGAAAGAAAACTGAGCAGAGGAGATACACACCTGAGAACTCCCCTATGGGCCATGTCCAGCGAAGCACAGAGAGACAAGGGAAAAAAGGAAGTGAAAAAAGGATCAATCAGTGACTGAAACCAACAAAATAAAAATTTTGTTCAAAAAAAATTAACAATGATTCAGCCATTTCAATGTCAAAAGGCATGAAATAGTAAGGACAGGACCTGCCATGACTGTAGATGGCATGACTCTACATACAGGACATAAAAAAAAGTCAAGGGAGGGTAGGTAACCTGTGGTACAACTGCAACCACATGCCTCAGCCACCCCCAGTTTTCCAGACATGAATCTCAGGCAATCACATCTTCCTGAACTGGATAAACCTTTATTTTCTCTTTATTTGGTCATGTACCACTAAATGCAGAACAGCTATTCCCACTACATTCTCATGTCCACTCCCCTTGTGATTTTAGCAAATAGATCTTCTGGTAATAAATATGCTTTCTGGTGATACTTCAATTTGCAAGAGATAATTAGTTGCATTTAAGAACTTTTTTTTCAGTGCAGTGGTAGGACTCATTTGATACTCCCATTTCAACCTCTGTACAAAAAACTATACATAAACTTACTTCTAATATGGCTACATTTCTGTCTTCACCCCAAAACCCCTGTTATTTGAAGGTAGGTTTTAATCTCCAAAGCAAACGCAGTTGGGCATCCTAAAACTGAAAGAAGGACCTGCCCATAGCACACAACTAACCTGCCAGTGCTCCTTTGCATCCAGAAACTCATGGGACAGGGAAGAACAGGAAGGATGAGATGGGAGAAGGGGGATTCTACCCAGGTTGGGGAGGTAAGAACCTGTGATTAACAGTGAATACACAGAAAAACAGCCAACTAGTGTTCCTAAGGCCATAGTGAGGAAGAGGGAATTTGGTCTATAATTACCACATGTGAATAAAGAATTGCTCTCACTCCACGTTTTTCTCCAGAATAATTCCTATACAAACCCATGTATATGTAAAGCAGTATTAGAGGGGGTTGGGGTGTGTGAAAACCACATATTTTGTTCATTATTTTATATTAAAAAATTGCAAAGAGTGCAAATTTTGTAACCAAGAGATGTTGACCTCTTTTAGATATCCACAAAGAATGAGTGAGATCTTCCACTTAAGAAACAGACTTGCCTGACAGCTACTGCTCTGACCAAAAAAACCCAATTTTTTCATAATGTTGACAGATTTGTCAGTACAAGGATCTAGCCTTTTGCTTCCACCTTTACCAGACCTTCTTAGTGCTTTCTATTGCACAAATCCCCCCCCCCAAAAAAAGTACAAATCTCATTCCTTGGTCAGAGACATGACCTCTAAGATCTCTCTCTGCCTTCCTCCCTTTGTACATCCTTGCAACATGTCTTCATTTTAAGAAACACTTTTATGCGGACAGAGTCTGTAGCCAGAACTCAGTAATTAAGGATTCATTAGATTAACATTTCTCACACAAAACTCACAGAACTACCAGATTTCATCACAGCCCACACAGCCCATCTCTCAGGCTTGAAAAGGAATCAGGAGACACCTTCCTATTCTAATAGCCTGCTGTGTCCCTGCCTGTAAGAGCTTTGCTGCTCTGCTCAAACCAAAAAAATCACAGCAGGTAGATGAAGCTTTAAGTGTCATATGTAGTTCCTACTCTGTCATCTTCACTTTAAGCAGGAGTCCCAGGCCTTCTGCAATGATTGCTAACATCCAGGTGACTTTTAAAGCTGCAAATCTTGTTTTTCCTTCTAAATTTTTAATTTTTTAAGTATCTGCACATTATCTCCAACTGCAGGCAGAGAACGCCTATGCATTCAACCTGAATCTTCTGTAGAATTTTTTCTTCTGGCAATCTCCAGTTAGAGATGAAACAATAAATTTTTTTAACACTTCAAGCCAACAGTCATCAATCCATGCATGAGAGCTCTCTTGCATGTTACAGGGCTAGCACTGTGCTTCTGAAAAAACCCACAAATCTATAGGTATCAAAAAGGTACTGGAAGCGTTCTGATGATAGTCTGGATCTTGTGCTTACATTCCAGTAACACTATTGCCTATAACAGTAACAACTTCACAGAGATTTTGTCTTAGATATATATAGCAAGAAATATTGTATTAACCTCCTTTCCAGTATTCAGTATGCATCTTCATAGTGAAGTCTATGGTGAATAAGGTACAATCTATCCTCTCAGCAGAAACATACCCTTTTAGAGGGTCCTGATACAAGACCCATTCAAAGTTGATAAAAGTATCTTCCTTATTTAATTTATGTGAAGGTGAGCTGCTGAAAATCTGTGACGTGATTCAGCTCATCCTGTTCTGGATGTATACACAGAACCAAACTTAAAAGATTATCCATATGCTTACACCAGCAGTGACTAAAAAGGAAATGTACACTTTCAGGTCACATCTCTTGCTAGTACATGTATAAAAGGCATATTGTTGGAGTCCTTATCTCTCCTAAGGCTCCCTAAATGAAGCAGTAAAACAAAAACTCATATTGTCCCGATTCAGGGAAACAGCAGGACTTAGGATGCTTCAGTCCTGTCATGAATTAAAGTCTAGATACTCAAGAGTCCCATACCGAAAAGTACAGCAAGGGCTCAGAGCGCTATATGGGGCAAAGCTATTTCTTCAACCACTTCAAAGTCCTACTCAGGAATACAAAATACAACTATACTTCAGGTATTACAAGCTCCTCCAAATCAGCCTAAAAAGTAAATTACTACATCTCTTGCACTGACTATAAAAAGATAAACACTGCAATACAGACCATAATATTTCCATACCATTTAAACTTCAAAAACTTAATAAAAGGAGTTACTTTTTTGCAAATTTCAAACAAACACTTTATTCCAACTGAAATTGCGAGTATGTAAAATTACCAGGAGGGAAACCTGGGGGAGGGAGCAGAAGAAACAACTTTTTTATTTGAATTGTTTGTGTGAGAGAATCCTATATAAAAATACTTTATACAACTTACACAAATAAAGACAAACCAACTAAAAGTTACACAACAGTTTAAGTTGTTTTGTAGGTAAGTATTACTGTACTGCAGGAATGTATTTCAGTCACGTAGTGTCTCAATTTCCATGCCATTTTTTAAAAAGCTAAACATCCATGTTCTGAAAAAAAATACAATTCAGTGCTTCTAGAAGCTTAATATAGTTGTCATTGCACCAGAAAAAACAGAATGATTCTAAACAAGTTTTTACCTAGCAGATCTGCTCCTTCATCAACATCACCAATAACCTCGGACCCTGCTGTAGAAAGTTCATGATACAGAGAGTCTGTGTTAATACCAAATGCCTTGTTCACAATCCCCTGTGTTGGGCTGTTGTTGGAAGAAAAACAAACAAACAAACAAGAACACTTGTTACTTGGCAACATTTTAGCTAGAACATTTTTCTCTGAAATACGGAGCATCCCAGATCACTGTGACCAAAACCCTAAGCATGCATTCCACCTGTTCAACAAGGGCCAATTCAGGAATCATTTTGAGTAAAGAAAAAAACATTTTATTCCCCATATCAAGGACAAGTATCTGTCATGTATAATCTCAAAGTTTGTCCAGATGACTTTCTTTTAAATAGTAACAGTTAATGACTATTCAATATTTAATAGAAAAATTTCAACTCACAGAAGCTCTCTGCTCTGACTTTTCAGACTCTGCAAGGATGCCCACACTCCTATCAATTTAGATAGTTCTAACTCAAACCAGGACACTTAGACAGCAGTAAAATCAGATAAGGAGTCAGCTGTTGAAAATGGCAATGGTCCTTTTTTCTTCAACAACTAGTAAGTAAAATCGGCCTGAAGAGTTCATTTCTTCTTTATGTGAGTCTAGGCACTGAAATGGTTCATCATATATCATCAAAATGTATTTCATTAAAGGTAAATCAATGTTAATGTTTTCTAATCTTATCATAAGGGAGCATGTTTCCACCTCAATATCTTTTCTACCATTTTTTTGACAGGCTCATGGCTCAAACAGGAGAAACCCCAACTATTACAGGAGGTGAGGCAACTGCTGGGATTATTGCTGACTACTCTAAACCATGGTGTTAATGTGGGTATGAACACTTCTAAGTGCCCTGCCTTGTATGAGGGCAATCAGCTAGTGGAAAGAGGGTCTGACATTTTTCCAGCACTCTAACAGAAAGGTCAGTACCACTGGAGATTCTCTCAATTTTTGTGGCTTCATTTTCAGATAAATTAAGTCTTGGTGATAAAGCCTGGATGCTACAAATGGGGTGCGGTAGCTGCCTCTGACAATGCAGAGAAAAAAAAAAAATAAGTGCTTTTTTTCAATTACAGAAAAATTACAGCTACCCAGATATCTGAGAGCACTGAGGAACTACAAATGGGTGCTGTGACTGTACCACAATTAATCAGATCACACAGTCTAATGGACATCACAAGTGACAAAAAGCAGCCAGCACTCGGCATCTGACCTGAAGACCTAATTCAGCTTGAGTCTACCTCTTCGCCACTGAACTTTCAGAAGCTTTATGTATCTCAAAAGCATTCTGCTTTTAAAGCAGCAAGCACAAGTTATCTTGTGTCTCCTGTGAGCTTCCAGTCTCACTACCTGGATTAGAGATCACTGCTTGAAGAGCTCCCAGTGCAGCAATCCTCTCCCATTCCCTTTCCCTTGGGCTTGACTAATTTTCCACCTGATCTCACCAGTCACTTTTGTCTTCCCCACACAGAGCTGTTGCAGCTACCTAAATTCTTCCTGCACCTGATGCTAAAAATTGCCCATGCATCCTACATATTCATATGCATTAACTGCCTGTGGTTTCACGGCTGAGAAATTAATCTATTATTGCTGCTCACACCCTTCTCAATGAGGGTGCTCAACACAGCAAATTCTATGAGAAAACCTTGCCTTAACTTTGGCAGAGTACTAACTTCTGCATACCCGTAAGAGCTAGGGGGTCATTTCTGCTGGTGTAGTGCCAAATTACCCACTGGAAGAGGGTAAAAATTAATGTATCCTGTAAAATTAAGCACCTAACCTTAGTAAAGATGAATCAAGTTACCTAGCCTAGTAACTCTGCACTAATACATGCCTCACAGAAATATGTTGCCAAAAATAAACCACTAGGGAGCCTCCTATTTAGCACAAACCAGATGATGGATAGGAACCAGAGGAGCAGAGTAATTCAGTAAGTCTGCTAATTTAATGAACTCTATCAATGTCCTGAGTGCACTGATGGGTCAAAACTCCTCTAACCAGCCTCACCCGGGACCTGCATTCACTCACTGGTCCAAGGGTTCCCTTTAACTTCAGGCCTTCTCTGATTTGCCGTGTAGGTGTACCTGTCTTCAACCCTGTGCCTGCCTTCTGCTGCTCATGGGCAGCACTGGGCCCGAATTCATTCCCTTGTCTTGTCTGGGGCTGCTGATGGAGCTCATTATCAGTCCTCTGCCCTCTCTGCTCAGAACGTGCAGGACTAGGATCGCTCCCTCATGGAGCAGCCCTGCTCCTGCTCTTCAAATGCTTGAAAAAATTAGAACTGAATAAAGATTGAGGTTTTAAAACTGAATTCAGAACTGATCTCTTATTAGATAAATGCATCTTTTCCCTCTTCCTGGTCGCAAAGCCCATGTCTTCTTTTCCTGTCTTAAACCTTTTATTGCTCCACTTCTTCATCCTCCCAGATCCAGGAAAACAAACAATCCCAGTTCTGAGTTAGCTGGTCAGATCCTTCTGCAGACTACCAGCAGATATTTGCCTTCTCTGGAGTACTCAAAGGCCGGGACCCCTCATATATGCATTAAATAGAATACATGAACTTTCTCAAACAGCTGCACCTTGAACTCTGTGTGAGCCATAGTATTTAATCCTCACTCCTCATAAAACTGAGTGACAGAGCACACAGTGAAAAGTCACAACCAATACCTGTTACCAGTGCGTTCCAGGCGGAGGTCTTGGCACATATCCAGCTCCGGAGTGGAGTCTATGATGTCCTGAACATCAGACCACTCATCACTGCTGCCCATTCCTAGGTAAGACAATACATATGATCTACATGATCAGGATGTCTACAGGATGGAAAATTCACAAGTCTGCAACTGGTTTAGATAACCATTACAGTGAAATTTAACTTCAAAATTGATACATGAAATCTACTCTGGCTTCTGTATAATCTACAGCCTGAAGCCAGAATTTAAAGAATGAGGAACTTCCTCCTCTTGACAAGTCATAATTATTGGATACCAAACTGTTCAAAAGCTCAGACCTGCACTTATTCTAAACAAGCAGTATGAACACAGTATCTGTTCATGCAAGAAATCCTTGAAGGATTAAAGACCTAATTTGTATACTGTGTTAGTCCCTCAGTGATGTTAGATGTGAAATTTTCACCTTTCTAAACGGCGTCAGTAGCCAAATATACAAAGCCCATGACAAATTGAGTGTTGATTTTATTCTTTTAGGCTGGCACTGTGCACCAGCTGGAAACAAATGCTATGTCTGAAGACAAAGCATGATGTGTATCTGTTGCCAAAGCCATACACCAGTGGTTCCAAGCTCACAGCAACAGAGGCTTCCTTTTCTTTATTTTTTCAAGCCGGGAATCTTTTCTGCAAATACCTTTGGGTACCTTTTTTTTGGTAGTCCAGCTCTACGACGTGCATCACTGACAGACATTTTTACTATATATGCATAAAATACCTAATTAAAATTCAAGTATCTGTATATTTCCTCAGCATAGAGATCTGATTTTGCATTTCGTATGAGAAATAGCTGAAAGGTTGAATATGCAACGCACATAGGAAAGATAAAACTATCTGCCTTGAGCAGGTTCCAGAACGTACTTCCACCAAGAAAAAAGAACCTTTCACATGCACAATGACTTCAGAGCTGCACACATACAGAAGAGAGCAGACTTTGACCAAAGAAAGATACTGGTAGTAAATGAGCTTGTAAAGTGGCAACTGTAAAAATAAGGGTAAGTATTTATAGGGCATTCTAACTACTGACATCCGTGCTCAGCCCCTCTGATACCAATGTTTATACTGACTTGCCGTGGCCAAGATCACCAAGCAGATAACAATTTCACAGTTGCCTATGCAGAAGCCATCTGCTTTTATGGAGAAGTACACTAGTTTAAGGCAGATTGACATCTGTGACCCTGGGACCTCCTCAGCTGCTAATACACATACAGAATGGGACTCAGTCATGACAACTCTAATTCAAATGCTACAACAGAAGATGTTACATGTTGTTTTATAGTCTTAATTTATTAGGAACCAGCTTGTGAATGTCAGCAGAGGAATTTCCTCTGTATTAGGAAAACTGATAACCATCTGGTTCAGATGCTAACCTCAGAGACCTACGCTCATCCCTGTGCTATAGCACAGATTTTCCTTAGGATCTTCAGCTAGTTTTACAGCCTTTGTATGCAAGTTCATCACTTCAGACTGCTTCTCATGTCTAAAGGCTGCTCTAAGTCTAAATACAATACAGGCTGGGAGTTGCTCAGACACTACATTGGCACAGCTATATTAAAAAGCACGGGAAGGGGCTTTTATCACGTTATTGCACTATTACACCATTGTCCTTATTTAACAACCTGGTGCTAAAGGCTTAGGCAATGGCTTTCCTGACAAGAAACCCTGAATTCAGATTACTAAAGGACTCTAGGGAGTGGAAAGAAAACAACTATAACTTCTAAAGATTTAGAAGGTTTCTTCTATGAGAAACAGACTAAAAGAAAAGCACATTTAGCTGAGAAAAACAGTTGGATGTAATTGCTATTTTTAAACAAGCCACAGTGTGAGATAAACATACTGAAGGAAAAATAATTATTTAACCTAACTGACAGATTTGGTGTATGAATAACTGGATATAAAATACTTACAAATAAATCTACTTACAAATAAATCCAGAGAGAATACTTAATGGAAGCCTGAAACTATCATATTGATGAGGTCCAGAAACAGCTTTCCAAAAGCTCAGTTAGACTAAGATGGGGCTTGACTGTTCATGGAAGAGGTTCTATGACATGGCTAAATTCAACTGCTGGGGACTGAACTCAATAACCTGTTCCTATCTTGCATATTTGTGAAACTACTAATATTACTAATGTTTTAAAATCTCGCTACCCAGAAAACTGCTAACATCCAGTTAGTATTGTCCTGCTCAGGTATCTTTCTAAGTAAGGCTACCTCAAATTCTGTACTTATCAAGCTGATTATTCCTCAGTCTCCCAGACTCTTCCTGTAATAGAGGGACACATGCACTGAGAAATCAGTTACTCTAATGACCAAGTACCCAAGTTCCAGCTTCCATACCTATGCTGACATTCCTCATCTCCTGTGTGACCTGGACTTCCATGTTCCGACTGTTCCGCTTTTCTCGTGCCCTCTTACTGCTTTTGGTCGTGCCATTGTATTCACTCATGGGCTGGATGCTCTCGTTCAATGGTGTGACAGCAGCAGAGGGCACAGATGACGTGGGAGTGTTGGACTTGGTTCCAGTGGTGCTCGGTGTGGCAGCTGCTGAGGACTGCCCGGATTCAGACATTTCATCTTGGGGGCACTATGGCAATTCCAAGGTGGGGGAAGAACAAAAAGGGAAAAGCACAGCTATATATTTCAATTAATCCCCCATTGGCTGGTGTATGGCTGCCTTAAAGCATTATGGAGAATGAGTTTTGCTCGCTGTACCAGCTGCATGTCCAATGCTTCCTGGTGACACTAGGCACTGCAATCACAATGAAGCAGTAAGTTCTCGTGCTGAACTCAGCAAGCAAATCCCACCTGTGAAAGGACTTACAGCCTTTCTCCTTTACTACTAAACACTGATCTTCACATCAATCAGTATGTGCTCTCTTCATCACACATCTCAGGAAAGGTGGCCTTGTAAGTGAAAAGCACCTGCAGCTCATACTGATGACAGTGGAAGCTGAAGGGCTTTGACACTTGTGTAAGCCAGGCCAGAATTTCCCAAGGCTGGAAGGCAACATGGATATTGCTTGGGAAAGATCTGAAGTGGTTCTTAAGAGGCCTTAGATGATGTCATTATTGTAAGCCATTGATACAGCCCGGATGAGAGAATAGCAAAGTGGTTTTGACACTGAACTGCAGAAGCAAAGCGAATACCAAGGAGGAATGGTCTGACTTTGCTAGTGCAGGAGACCAATGTCCTCATACCATCTTATGCAGAAGCTAGCCAGGCATGGGTCCAGCTTGACAATACAGTAGAAACAGACGTGGTCTCCCCACTTCCAAATGATAGGATGACAAGACACAAAAATTCAAAAATCAGAAGCTGACAAACCAATCTAGGAGATGAACTCCCAGTGTGAAATGGCTCTCAGCCTTACAGCCCCGTTTCTTTTAATGCAACCTCTCAAAAAACACAGGAGGCTTTCAAGCCTCTGACAGATTTTATACTGTGAGCCTTGTTTGTCAATTAAAGTAGCACTACTTCACAGTCAGCCAATTAACATCTTGACCAATGCTGTGACCAAATGAGATCTCATCATTCTTCACAGCAGCCCACTCTAATTACTGCCTGCAAGGAGCTGCCAAATTAAGGTTGAGTTATATGTGATAATGAGTTGTAATTGGGTGCAGTGACATTCAGCATCTGCAAATGCAGACCCCAGCTTTAATCCTTATTACTTTCCTCTCCATGCCTGTGCAAGTACTGGAAAGATCCTGATTCTGGCTCGGAGGTTGCTCTTAGCTTCCCAACCCTGGAGCTCTGACACTGTTTTACTTCACTAATTTGAAAGTCTTGTTCTCTTGTTCTAATAATAACCTCATAGCATGACAAAAAAAAAGTTCAAAATGAGATGAGTAAGAAGATTGAAAAAAAAAATGGTGACTTAACCCTTTGCAGCCACATTTTTTAAAAAACAATCTGGAATCTTATTAAGATCCTCCTTTAATTAGACTGGCCTCTGTATGCTTATCTCAAAACATTTTGCCGTACACCGCACTGTGGAAGTTAAAGGTTTGACACTGCATCTGTGCATTATTATATTGGAAATTAAGATTTTTTTAAACTGTGTTACCATTAAGTACAATCCATATTTTGTATATAGTTTCTGCATTGTCAGTCCAAACAGCACCCACATTGCCACACAGACATTCAAACCATCTCCTTGCACCTTTGCTGATTTAGCATCAAGACTGAGATGGGAACTTTTTCACTTTGGTTGCTACATGTGAGAACCACTCTTCCCACCTCTACTTCATATTCCTGTTTTAGGAGATACTTTCCTAATATGTAAACAAAAAAAATATCAAACCAGGTTTTTGAGAACAAATATGACGCAGTAACCCTTGTACTACTTCAACTGCAGTCTGCCTGCTGTGTTTTCTAATGTACAAAGGGACAAAGAGTATCAAGTGTCAAGTGATACCATAAAACCTCTTCCCCCAAACAAAACTTGTGTTGGATGAAAGGATTCAGAGATGTTCTTGCACCCACTGATAAGTCTATAAGCATAACTAAAGTCCATGAGCATCTTAGCACTGTAAAAGAGACATCCAGGTAGATCCACATGTCATTCCCTGTTCTTAGGAACTAGATGTCATTCAGAAGCCCTGTACCATCAGTGTCTATAGGGTGGTATTTGTATCGAAGATATTCTTTAACTTCCTCTTTAATGACATAACCTGCCCCTCACTCAGAAAATATCAGTGAATAATTACCCTGATCGTTCACTTATTCTTTGGTTATACATCTGAGTTTTATATTTACCTCAAAACCATACTTTATCAACACACCAGCCTGCATTGCAGAAATTCCTCCCAAATGTAAATACTACTAAGGCACTCCTCTTCACAGTCCAGAAGCTCTATTAACCTTTGCTGGTATCTTCCTTCTATTGTCCTGAGTGTTTCGTTAATGCTAAGAATTCCACCAAGTGTATGGCTCTCCTCTACAGTATAGGAGCCATTCTCCATAACCCATAGCTCACCCAAAGAATACTCTCCACAACCACCACTTACCTACAGCCATACCTGTCAACCTCCTAAACATCAAATGTGTAGTAGTGACCTCCAAAATGCATTGCAAAGGCCCAACATTCATAGCAGTCTTATGTCACCATGAGAAGCCACAATTGTATGGTTATAACACTGAAAGCATAGTACATAAAAACAAAAATGTTAAGGACTTTCATCTCCAAAACATTATATAAAGTAAATGTAAAACTGAACATAAAATAATGGCAGCAACTAAAATAGGAAACAGTAATAGTAAGTATATAAGGACACTTAAAATGTAACTACAGTATGGTCCCATGAAAACTAGTCAGAAAAGTCAGAATATACATACTGGGAAGGTGAGTCATGTATGTGCAGTTGGATGTCAGTGAAATATCAGAGCTGCTGAAGAAGAGGCAAGGAGAGCATGAGCAGTACTGCTGAGATTTCAGTCATGCAGAACACTTAAGAAGTAGCAAGTCAGTCAGAGAGTGCAAGAGGCTTGTGGGAGGAAAAATCTCCATTCCAAATTGCAAACCTAGTAAGTCAGTCAATCATATCCTTTAATTATTCATAGGTTTGCTCCATACTCTCAGGAAAACCCCTGTAGCACACCACCCCATCCGAGTTCTCCACAGCCTGAGCTCTCCAACTCCACCCTACAGGCTAGTCTCCTTAAACCCAGCATCCCACTTTGGAGTTTCCCTAATGAGCAACACTACCCATCAGATACATCTGACACACTATTGCTTCTGCACAAAGCTTTCTTGTGACCAGAAATGGATTTTTTTTTTTTTCCCTCACAGCAGCACCAATAAATCACTAAGATATACAATCAGTAACCCTCCATTACCTGAACTTAGACAATAAAGCTTCCAATTTATCTGGGTTCTTGCTGAATTCTCCTGCAATACAGATGCTGGGTTATTAGCGAGATCCACTCAACTTCTTTCAGAACTTCTGCAATGGTACCACTTAAAGAATTATACCTTAGCAAGTCTGTGGGAGATGGATCTAACTTCAACATCCTCCCAGCTCGTCCCTAAAAATCAATCCCCACTACACATGCCTGATTGTAGACAGCTTGAGGGCACATTTACACCATAGCATGCAGCACTGTCTGGAGATCCCAAGGAATAAACTGGTTCCAGAATCAGAAATGGCTTAGTCTCCATGCATTTTGGTTGCTGTCTGTTTCCTTGCAGCAGTGTTGTGTTGGCACAGCACTAGTCTGAAGAAACACATTCATGCTCTATCTTCATTTCCACCATCCTTAATTACATGATTGCACTGTGGCATTGTTATTCCCCAATTCCAGGCAAAGCTCTCCAGAAATGACTGTAGAACCCAACAGGCACTCTGCAAATTGCTACCTTTCCCAAACTTCTCTACCTCTAACACTACAGCAGGGGCTGCGTTCCAAGAACAGTCTCCACTCTACCTGAAGATCATGCTTTTCGATTTCCAACTACCATGATGGCAGAGGGTTGACAAAGTGATAAGGTTTGTGCTGTGCTAGGCCTCTCCCCTTTTTTAGCACTATATTTGTAAAGTAAAGTTGCTGCTCTGTTTTTTGCATAAATTTTAAATTTGTCTAAATTTCTTGTGCTATGCATCAAGGAGGCCACTGCTGCAGAGTCCCGCGGGCCAAAGTACCATTAATGTAATCTGGAGACATGCAGAATGGGGACAAGAAGTTGGGTTTTTAATCTTTTTTTCCCCATCTTCATTGCCTTTACTGCCTCAATGTACATGATTAGTGATTTACAACTCTCATCAGGACACAAGTCCTTTGATGTGACATATAAATCACATGAGGTTCTACAAATTCCAGGCAGAGAGAAAGTAAATTTTATCAAACACTTTTAAAGCTGACCAGAAGCTCTGTGGGATACTGCAGGACATACTGTAAGCCATGTAGATGCACCACTGGCTCTCATGCCTGTCACCAAGCATTTGTGGAACATCATTTGAGAGGAATTTGGTGGGATCCTGAGCACAAAGACTTTGAGAAATCTACAGGTACAGCTCATGAGAAATGTCAGTCACCATGTACAGTCTAAATTGTAAACAATTGCAGTGGGCTGTCAGCTAAGAGTACTTCTGGGTCTTTGGGCTCAGACCAGCCTCTGAGAGGCAGAGAAGACCACCACAAGCAACAGACAGAATGATGCAGCTGCTTCAGCACTGTTTGCAGTGCTGTTTTCATGCAAGCCCCAGTGCAGAAGGCAGTGCATTGAAGGTAGTCTAGAGCAATGCCAAGATGTAGGAAGAACTGAAGACCTTTAAGCACAGTGCAAGGCTCAGGCATCCAGAGAGGATTAGGAGATCTTTTTACTGAAGATAAAAAAGGCCAGAGCAGCAATCAGTCAAAAAGGACAAACACTGGACAGCAAGTGCAACCCAATGCCTGGTCCCGCTGAGGTGCAAAAGCACTGCTCTTATCCAGAGGGAGAGAGGGCACAGGTTCCACTACTTCCTTTCCCAAATAAGCTATAAAAAAAAAAAAGTGAAGTATTTATCTTCCGTAAATCTCTAATTACCTCCCCATGCATTCCTCTCAACCTGGGGCCAGCCAAGTAAAGGAGATTATCACTGAGACAAGAAGCATGAAGAGCTGTGTCAAATCCCTCCCACACTACACACCAGATCTCCAGAAGAATATTTTCCCACAGCACAGCTACCAAGGAGGCAGATGGACAGCAGGGAGAGGCTGCAAAGGGTTATGGACACAGACTGGTCTCCATCTTAATGAAACCATGGGATGCTGTTGACAGCAGGACAGTGGGAAACCCTTGCTCCATGATGGTCTATAAAACCTTGTAGCTGGAGTTGGACTGCAGCTGGCCGAGGTCACTCAGGTGCCAGTGGTCCAGTGTTGGGACGATCTTGGCCCCTATCTGCCCACGTACCATGCCATCCGCGAGGGGGAAGACATTCAGAGAGTTAGGACGTTCCTTCCTGCTAAACAGAGAAACAGAGAGAGGGGAAATAAACCTGTTAGCCATTTAGAAAGGTTCTTAGAGAAAATAAACATCACGCTAGCTTATGTGAAATATTAGTCATTAGAAATTGCACTCCTCCCCCCCCACAGAGCAGCTGTGTGAACTCCTAATTTCCACACTTCCATGGTGTACTCAGAGCCATTGTGTCTACTGCTAGAGCAATTCCTCTTCCTGGGGATACAAAGAGGGGGGGTCATGTGAACACAACAGGAATGACTGCCTTCTCCATCAGTACAAAACATTTTGGGGAAATTCAGAAGTGCAGGGAACCATCAGCTAATTTAAGTTGCTGTATCTTCTGAGAAACAAAGGCAGAACAAGCCACGGCAAAAAAACATAAAGCTCCCACAGATCCTAGAGATATCGTGATGCTGTGATCTGCATCAGGAAAGCAGCTTTTACGTAAGAGTCATCTACATGGCACTTCTCTACATTTCCACCCCAAATCTGTTTAGCAGAAATCAGAGGGGTTTGGATCACTTTCAATATTAGGCAAGAAAATATTTGTACTCTCTGATACCCTCTCCATAGCCATACTACAATGCACTCAAAAATCAGAAGTTAAACAAAGGTATAGATGAATGCATCATTCATATTGCCAGATGTCTAGAATTACATTTCCTTTATCCTCTTCTTTCTGGCAATTGCAGTTAACTAGCTAGCTGCAGATTTGATTCTGAATATAAAAGCTGGCACAGGCTTTGAGACCAAGTTCCAGTGGGAGAAAATCTAGAGCAAGCAGTGGAGGTGGAGAAGGCTGCAGAAGCATGCTGAAAACAGCAACTAGCAACTGGTCTTGTGCCAGAGAAGCAGACCTGCAGGAACAGAGTACATGTCCACTTAGGGGATATCCCCAGCAGCCTCCACTGGCTGGACTCCGGTGCCCCTGCAGAGAGGAACTAAGCTGATCAATGCTCTGTGTGACATCCACCCACAAAGGGTGGTACTTCACTCACTTCCATATGGGGCTTCTGCTTATTGGTGCAAGGTGATGAAAACTCCCCTCTGCTCACCAGTATTAATAGCAGTAGAGCTTTGTGTGCCTTTCTTTAATGTTCAACAGCACTGGTCTGATGATCATGCCAAGCAACCATCACAACCACCTCACTTGTGACCACAGGCAAAACAACTGCACCAGGACCTAAGGCTTCCCAGGATGTATGAAAACACACTAACACAGGAGAAGGTACATGAACCAGCTTATTTATGAAAGAAGGAGATGGAATGTCTAGCAGAGGAGACAATGCTTGCAGAGGAAACCAAAATGCCCAACCTTCCCATTCCCAGCACTGACTGGCCAACACAGAGTGCCACACCACTGCATCAGTGTCGCTTGTGCTGGAGAATAATCGCTTACTGTGGCCTCTCTTGGAGAGGCAGGAGAGGTAGAAAGGTGTTTCCAGTGTGACCCAGCAAGGAGATTTAGGATGCACTTTTCATGGGAATTTGCGTTAAAATCCTCTCCTGAAGATCTTGAAGACTGATACAGGAATGTTTCATAGACAAACCCTCCTACAAAGGCAGCAACTAACTGGATTTTATATGAACACAGATCACCAACAATAGGTCATGTTGTCAAAGCACATTTACCTCTGTTTGTCTTCCTGCATTTACCTCTCTTTATCTTACTGACATCGTTCCAAGACCCTGAAAGTTTCTAACAGTCACGCTTTAAGTTTCTAAATAAGATATTAGGGATTTTTGTCCCCTAATATGAAATCTTTAACCCTGGCACTGTACTTATCGTTTTTGTGACATCTCTTTTGGGAACCCATAGCTATGGGTTCATATACAAACACATGCACATTTAACAGCATGATACAGCATGAGACAGCTCTCCACTAAATGTACAGACAACGTATGAACTTCACAGTCCCTGCTAACCAGAGAACAGAGGTACAAAGTCTCCATATAAACAGAAGCTGTAGAAGCTTCGGGAAGGATTTTAATGTAGATTGTTAAGAAATATGCTCACTGAGTTTCTTTGGAAGAACCTTCTGGACCTCCCAGGGAAGGGGAAAGGGCAGACACCACAGAAGACCTATCTTCAGTTTTGCATTCCTGGGGTTTATTACCAGTCTTCAAATACATTTCAAGTATCCTCAGGGAGCTGGAGTAACCCTTCAAACACCCCATTCTTCCCAGTACAGGGTGACTCGAACACTTGGTTAGTTCCACCTCGTGTTACAAGGTAAACAGCAAACTTCTCAATAAGGGTTTGTGGTAGCTGAAACCTGGGATCCTAAAGCTTATAAAACATAACAAAACTATAATTTGTTTGCCAGCATTTAAAAAGAGGAACCACTCTCTTTGCAGGCTCCTAGTGAAAAATTCACTGCCCAGCTTGAAGTCAGAAGTGCCTTTGGAGAGCTACTAACAGTGACATGCTTTTTCTGCTCCACTCAGAAAATAAGCATGCCTTGTACTCTAGAGTAAAATAAGGCAGGAAATATGACTTTTTAAAACATTCTGGGATGTGAAGTGTAAATGTACAACCACAGAGGACTGATCCTATTTTGGGACCAAACTTCTGTGTCTTCTGCATTTGAGTACACAAGCTTTTTTCTGACTTGTTATCCCAGCAGCCCAGTGGCTCCCTCTGTCTCACCCAATGGAGGAAGTGTTACACAGGTGCCAGGAGACGGAGGGCAAACATGCCAGTACAGTCCATTCCCAGCATCACACCACTGCCACTCAACAGCAATCTCCAAAACTAGGATTAACAAAGTTAAGATGCAGCAATAGGATTTACCTTTTCCTCCATGATTGGCGATGACTGCGGTGACAAACATAACAGCCAAAACAGAGCAGCAATCGCACATAAAGCAAGACAAAAAAACAACCATTAGAGAGCAAAGGTCATGCAGGCATGCAGCCCTACAACAGACAGTGGGGACACATGCACTGTAATCCACACCACGCAGAAATGTGCACCATACCCATTACCCCTCTTGGATCGTGGTAGACACACAGCCTCCCGCCCCCCCAACAAACCTCCTAAGTGAGGGGCAAACACACTTGGTGTACTTACGATCTTACACAAATAAGGGTCCCTATGCAGTTTAATGCACCCAAGCATATCCACGGATGAAAATAAACAAACGCACTCAACTTTGTATAACAGGCCAAGAGAAATTATGCCCTGTGCCCCCCTCAGCGCACATCAGTGCACTGAGACACACAAACACTGGCATTCACTTCAACCCAACTGTAAAGGGACACAACATCACACATCTGGCCCAAGGGCTTATGCACAGAGATGTACAAACAGAGCTACACACATACACACACGCACACCAACAGTGCAAAGCTTGAAATGAAGGAAAAAGTCTCATATTCCATTGGTTGTGAGAAAAACCTCATCAGGGGCTTTCTCTTTTTTTCTCTCTCTCCAAGGAGACTAGCAATATGCCACACTTGAAAGGGTAAAACACTGATTTCTCTAATATGAAGAGGGAATTCTTGATGAAAATTTTGCCATTCATCCCAGAGAATGGCAGTCTTCCAGATATAACCAGTAATACTTCTCACTAGGCCTCTCTGTCATGCATGAAATGATAACATAAAACTCACAATTAATATTACCTTATCAGAAAGTTAAGGAAGGAAAATCTCATTCAAATCAATATCTACCACGCAGTCAACCCCAAATTTGGCAGGTGCATTTATGAACCACCCTTTAAAAGTGAGAGGCCCTAAGCATGCTTTTGCCTACGGTGCTTTTATAATTTATTGTGTAAGTGCTTCCACAGATAGGTTCTTATTTACAGAAGGATAAGTTGGAAGGGAAATAAGCCCAACACACTTATCCCGTTTCAGAAGAGGAGAAGGAGGAAAATACTCTGGTAAGGGAGATTTTATGACCAGAAGAACACCTATAAACTACTGTTTCTTTTTAGATCATGTTTTCTCTTGCTTTCTGCACCCTCACACTTGTCTCTTTTGCCTAGGAAGGCTGCCACTTTTTTTTTTTTTTTTTCCACAATAGGTTTTCTTTTTTTCTCCCTTTTTCTTTCTTAAAACACACAGTCAAAACTGTGGCAACTGGAATTCTGCCCTTTCCAGAGCAATCCAATCCAGCACCAGGGAGCCAAAGTAGACAGAGCGTCTTTACATGTCCTGTGCCATGACGTGAAATTTTCTTTCTATTACATTACCCCAAACAAACGGACTTTCTGGCATTTAAGTGTTACAGACCTAAATACAAGTGACTAAAATATCTTAACTTATTCTTCCTTTATTTTTAATGTATTTCTTTACTCTTATTTTCAAATAGTTTTGCTATTTCTTCATCTTCAGATATTGCTCAATGTTCTTTTGCATTTCATCATCCCTATCATGATACTTCAGAAACCTTCATGGCTTTCCATTTACCTGCTTTCCCAGTATTTTCATGTCCTTATCTCTACTCATGCTGTGGTTTGCATATAGTCTGACATGTCATTCCCACTCCTTTACTCAGTCTAATGTTTCTCAAAGATTTTGGTTTTTGAGTGGAATGCAGTTATATCAACCAGCTAAAGTTCACAGATTTTAACCAAGGTCAGCCAGACCTGTTTTGTAAAAGACAAGCACCTTGTGGGCACTCTTTGCCAACTATTCCTGTTCAGCTGGTATTGTATCTGTCTATTTTTAACCTCAACAGCTTCCACAGCTTCTGGTCAGTATGTGTGCAAAACCTTTTAATATTCCTCAAGGCTGGAAGAAATTAAGGAGTTTAAAAAAGACAGGCAAGAAAAACAAAAAGATTTAATCTCCTGCAGCACATTACTTTCCCTGTAAAGCAGCTTTATTTTAAAACTTCCTAGGTTATTATTACTATAGTGACATATGCTAATGAGATGACTAACACAAACAGTAATCTGCAATGCATAAAAACTGCCACAGAAAACATATTTTTTATGGCTGAATGACTTAACAGATTATGCTTAATCTGAGTATGTTATGTGTTATGTGATCTATCGCTTCTCTAACCAGTATTTATTGAACATCACTTCTCATGCTGTGGGCAATGTCACTGGTACACAGCTTCAGCAGAAAACATTGTTTCTTCGCATACCAGTTAAAACTAGATGTATCTGTACTGAAATCAATGTAACTGCAACTTTTGTCCATTAAATATTTTCTAACCCTTCAAAAGACTGGTTCTTCTACATACTGAACTTCTTTCCTACCACTGCTTTCTTTAAGAAAAATCTGGTTCTTAGTGGTTTGGCACTCTTCAAATGGGGAGGGTGAGAGGGTAGATGAAAATCAATTTCCTGGGCATAGATAGGTCTGTTGAGTGCCTGACTTACAGAAAACTTTACTTGAAGGAAAAAAAAATATCCTATAATGGCTAATACATTTAATTGCTGTGGTTTTGCTGGCTATCACACATACAAAGAGAGAGACTCACACACACACAAATACTGACACCTCTATCCGCTTTATAGAGAAACCTTTTACATACTACCTGAGATTACAAATGTATTTTTCCAGAGGCTGCCCATCAATAGCAGCATGACAAAGCCCAATATTTGTAACAACACATGTTATTACATTTTCTAAGGCTTGTTATCAAGCCTTAGAAAATGTAGCCACAACTCACCCACAAGACATTTCAAAAAAGCTTCAACTACAATCCATGCCCACGGGGAAAGTTTCTGCTTCTGGATTCTCTCTCTCAAATACGCACATTTGGTTTGAGTGTTCCCAGATGGTACACATTACATGGAGAGGTTATGGTCCTACCTTCTCCCAGGTAGACTACCCTCAGTTTGATTATTTCCCCCAACTTGCTGCATCTTGGACCGCTCAATATGTTCCACGTAGGTCTGGATCATCTGTGATTAGAGAAAAATCCATGAGCCAAACAGAAAAGAAGACTCATTTTCTGCTTTTGTTGGGTGCTGGAGAAGAGCACCCATTTCCAATTCCCTTTCTTTTTTTGCACATCTCCTTGTCTTTGCTCTTATCTTCTAAGATGATGATGTAAGTGAATCAACTAATCTGACAGAAAATCTGACAGCAATTTGTGTCAGAAATTACTTAAAATTAATCTCATAATAGAAGAGCCATGAAAGAGCACATCCAAAAATAATGAGCCTCCTCTCCTGGAGGCTGGTTGGCAGTCAGAGATGAGGTAAGTGGGACACTATTCACAGAATCATAGAACAGTAGAGGCTGGAAGGAACTTCGTGGAGTCTATCAGATCCAACAACCCTGCTCAAACAGGGCCACCTAGAGTAGGATGCCCAGGACCATGTCCAGGTGGCTTCTGAATAGCCCCAAAGATGCAGACTCCACCATGTGTCCGGGCAACCTGTGTCAGGACTCATCATCCTACAGTACTGAATTTTTTAGTCATGTTCAGAGGGAGGCTTCTGTGTTCCAGCTGATGCCAGATGCCTCCATTCATATCACTGGGCACCACTGCGAAAAGCCTGGCTTTCTCCTCTTTACACCCTTCATTCAGATAATTTTGATGGTCCCACAATTCAGAAGCTCCAGTCATCATTAATATTGTAAAGCTGAATTCTTTGACACAACTTTACATACAGGCTAAGAGTTTATTTATTTAGCAATAATGAGATGACATCCTACCTCTGTGTGACGCTGATGTAGAGCATTATACTCTTTCTTCATTTCTGATTCACGTTCCTCCAGTCGTGAAACTACCAAGAGAGATTTGAATAATCAGCTAGCATACATCGTGCTCTCAAAAGAAACTAGATCTCGCATCTGGAAGAGTGGGCATACCCTCCCTACCCCCCCAAGAGAAGCAATGAAGCCTCTACTAAATTAGTGTGGATACCTTCCATCCATTTCAGGCTTTGTGTAAATTACATTAAAACAAAACGTACAGAAAAATATTTTCAGAGTAGCAGCATATGTATGTGGAAGGCAAAGTGTATAATCATGTCTGGTATACAAATTCACTTACTTTGATCTGCATAGTTTTTGGTCTTCAGCTCCAGCTGTCGAGTCTGAAATTCAAGGTGTTCCACTTGGATTTGTAGTTCTTTCTTCTCCTGCTCCAGTGCATCTTCAAACTCTATAAACTTCTGAACAGGGATGAAGCAAAGGAGGCACAGATAAGGAGTAAGTGTACAATGTGTTTGCTCTTTATGACTTCTCACAAAAGAAGAAAAACATTACAAAATAGGAAATAAGAATTTTTAAGTACTGTAATTAGTACAATAGCATTTAATCAAGCTGAAGAGACTCCTTAATATGATGAATTATTAGCTATCTTTTACAATATATAAACTACGGTGCAACAGGAGTTATGTTAAACAGCACAACTCTATCATCTTCAGCAACATTGATCTTCCTCACACCAAGCTGAATTTTGATTCCTATTAATTTGATGTCACAGAAGACAAATTCCACATCTGCAGACATGTATTTACAAGTGTCTGTGTCAGAAACCTTCAGACCAATTCTTCTATTTATACTGGTTTAGAAAACTTCACCTATAATTCACAGTTCTGGAGAAATGTGCAAGTCTTTTGGAAAACTCAGCCACAATTCTGGGCAGCTGCGAGCAACCTCTGCAGACAGAGATGGTGACCTGCCCCAGCAGCAAACTCCAGAAGGGCTCTGTAGGGAGGAGCTGAGGGAAGGAGGAGGGAAAGAGGAAGCAGAGAAGATCCTCACAGCAGAATTTAACAAATTTATAACCAGAAAGAAAAAACTTGGCTAGTTGCTCTTGGAAAAGAAGGGAGTAAAGGGATCATGGCTGCTAAGCTAACTCTCCCTGGCAACAGTAAAGGGGCAGTTGTGCAGACATCAGTGTGGACTCCTTCACAGAACTCAGGACTGAAGGAAAGACTTCTACAGATATGCTCATGTCACGATGAAAACATAACAGAACGATAGCTAATTTCAGGTTGTTATTTCTGTAAAATGTCACTTTTGACCTGGGAGCTTTAGTCATGCACTGGATATGAGCATGTACAGCAAAGAAAAGTCAAATGTGTGAAACATACAATTTAGCTCCACTGCAGTGAATGGATATTACATATTCTCTTGATAAAAGCTGTAGTCACAGTAGCTTTCATTAAATATTTAAACTAAACATTGTCTCTGGAAACTGAATAGTACCTTCATATCTGAGTATAGTTAAACAAGCCTGGTTCTTGCATTATACACAGACATGAGAGTTTTCCCTGCACAGAACACTAATGCATACCCACATGCAATAATGACTCATAATCCATACTTCTGGACACAGAAACTGAGCAGGTTCTAGTAACACTCCTTATACAAACTTGTGGAAAAATTCCTAAGGCTTAGAAAACATTTGCTCTGTTAACCACATAGATCCTCTCTACAGCAAACCAAGTCTAAAGCGTGGCACCACCATGCCTACAATGGCATAGGATACTAAAGCTATCTCACTAGCTTCAGAGTAAGTCTTATCCTGGCCTGACAAACGCAACGATCCCAGTCTCATTACATTACTCCTCAACAGCTACATCCAAGGAAGCTACACCAACAAAGTCATCTGCACCAACCAATCCAGTAACTAAAACATAAACCCATCAGCTGAGTGGCAACAGCATTCTCAGGATAAGCCCTGTGCACATTTCCTATTACTTTTACTGCAATAATTAGCAGTGACACTGGAGCCATCACTGTTTGTGAACTGGACCTTCTCTCTGTAGATGACTGAAAAGCTACACCACTTTTTATTCTGGCAGACTTTTAAAACTGTTCAGTAAATTCACCTGAACAATGAGTCAGTTTTCATTCCTACATTCTCTTGTATTTATAGAAACAGTCAAACACATTTTAGCTACGTCTACATTTTCCTGCACTCAGTGGTCTACAGTACCTTTAATCTTTAACTGGGCTTTTAACTTTCTTTCCCTCCTGCCCAAATTTATAGCAATAAGGAGGGGTTTTCCCTACTTAGAGTTGTTTTCCAGCAGCATTTTCTAGAAATACCAGAAATGCCAATACCTTTTAACCCCAATAAAGGAGTGATCGCAGAGGCTAAGCATTTACTTGCTATTTAAATTTTAAGACTGTACAAGGTTTATGTTTTTTCAGTAAGCATTTTTCTCCGAGATGTCACTGAAACCCTTAGTCACTCATAAAAATCCAGCAAAACTATGGATTTTGACAAATTTATAAAGCAATCTGCTTTGCAAATTTTCAGATTTATTCTTGAAATATTTTCCAGAGTAAGAACGTAATTTCAGAATGGGTAAAAATTAAAAAAAGCTCTATTGACAAACCCTTTTGATTACAGCCAAGGTCTAAATCCCCATTACATTGCACGGGTTCAGCTTTCACCACCCTCTTGGCTCAAGATGCTCTCCTGCTCCTAGTTCTCCATCCAAAAGCACACCACCCAGGCCAGGAAGGAATGAGGTTTTTAGCAGCAATAAAAATGAATGGACTTTAAGGAAAATATTCATAGATTTCTCTGCAAATTAGAAAGCAAAAGGTACAAGCCCAATTTTATTCTCACTATGTAGGTCATCTTTAATAGGATTCCTGGATTTGCTACTGCTGTTGTGGTTTAATTCAGATGGAACTGATTGAAAGATTAAGCCTTCCACAAATATGTCTCAGTCTTCTTACTCAGTCTATTCTGCAACTTGCAACTTGCAATTCTGCAAGTAATCAAAGAAACAGAAAACTAGAAATCAATTAGCCATTTCGAAAAGAAAGAGACACAGAGACAACAATATTAAAAGTTAACATTACCCTAAGTATCTCAGGGAAGAACAGCATTTCAGATGAATGTTCTGCAGTGTATCCTGCTCTGTCTGCTGAAGAGATTCAACAACGACCTTTGTGCACAGGGCTCTTTGCTCTCCCTGTTTCTAAAGCACCTTTTAGCTACTCCTGCATCAGATGCCATCTCACCTGAGGTTCTCCCTGTGCATCAGAAGGTCTGAAAGGCTGAGAGCAGGAAAACTCCCAGGTCCAGAGAGGAGAGAACACACCACAGCAGCAGGATGAGGAGGAAAGGTCTCAGCGCCAGGACCATCCCCAAGGAAAGCATGCTCCTGACTGTGGAGATGGCTCAGCACACACTGTCACTGCCACTCATCCTTCATGCAGAAGTAAGCTCTCATCAGAGTATTCAGGCAGGCTTTTTTTTTCCTCCCCAGTAAGCTGCCAGCAGACATTTCATAGAGCATCCAGAGCCTTACTAGCCACTAAAAGCAGCAGAGACTGAAATGACCTTGCTCATCAGTATCAGCACATCCAGAAGCACAACAAAACAATGACAAGAGCTTGGGGAAAACAGGCACTTCAGGTACATTTGTAATACTCTTGTGAACTCTTTGCCTTTGTATTGCTCTTGTATTATTACTCTTGTATTATTACTTTCGTATTGTAGATACAAGACAATAGTATAATAATAATTGTAATGCAATTACAAATGTGATATAATTCTTGTTGTATTATTACACTTGCATTATCACACTCTATTTGTATTACTCTTGCCTCCAAAGACAGACAACAGAGGCAGCACTTTGTCTACAGCATGATGCTGTGGTCCTCAAGCTGTGGCTCATGGACTGTGGTACATGGCTATGGATGGCCCAGCCAAGCAGCACCACACAGGCTGGTTATGGGCTCTCTCCTGCCCAACTCAACGTGCCAGGTGCATCCCCTCACACACTGCAAATCCCCCTTCCATGTGGTGTTCTATGCAGTAACTCTTGCCTTCCCATGTAGCTAGGAACTCGCACTGGGGCAGGAGAAACAAACAACACAAAATGAATATAATACTTTAATTTTTTTATTTTTTATTAACCAGACTCACAGAGGCAGTTATGCTTTAAAACCAAGCACATATTATTGAGTGAATGCACCTCAGTAAATAAACATCCATAGGCATTTCACACTTTCCATTTCTTTCAGGGGGTGGGAGGCACAATCCTGTCCCTATTGAAGTTGTGGGAATGTTCTTGAAGAGAACATAACTTGAAGAGGACCCAGATTTCATCCCCACCTTTCAAACCTCCTAAAAATTCACAGCCAGAGGAGACACTAACTTGAAAGTCACCTTCATATCCTAACATTTGTGTTTGTAATATTTACAAAAAGCACCAAAACAGTTATAATAGAAAAAGAATAGCCCTGGTTTACTCCCATTTCCTGTACTTTTCATCTTATTTTGTGCACAGCCAATCTTATCTAAATGCTGCACAAATGTTCGATGTGCAAAGATGAAGCTCTACATCTGTGGGCGCTAACTAAAATCAGCAAACCTGTCTAAGGGAAAAGAATATTCACATGAATCAAATTCATACTTCTGGCCTCAGAAACAGTAAAAATTCCAGTGACTTAGTGAAAGCAGATACTGCATATTACTCTTGCTTCATTAAAAGCTTAAATATTTAACAGGAAAAGAATGGTCAAAAAAACCCCAACCAACTGACACAGCCTTATTAAAAGCATGCCCTGTATAAAGGCATCTTAAAATAACTGAGATACCCTATTTACAATAAATTCTGACACAAAGCGCTAAGTCTAAAACCTGAAAATTTGCTGACTGCATTCTTCTACTTTAGTGCTGCCAAGAGGCAAAAATAAACAAACAAATAAATATGGTGCTGGCAAAGAATCACAGGCTTAAGTCGCTGCTATGAGCTGCCCTTGATTTCAAGGGGTTTCTCATTTGCAGAGCCAGGTGCTGCAACCGATTTTCTCTGATGGTTTCACTGCACAGAGCTCAGTTCAGGCCAACACATCAGTGATTTCACAGCTCCCAGCTCTGTTTTTATGGAGAAGCAGTACAGACATTTAGAAAACAGAAATAAAAAAGACCAGATAATTCCACTGATGGTTAGGAAAAAGTACTTTTTTTTCCTTTTTGAACTCTCCAGGTTACTATGTCAAAGTACATGGATGCACTGGAAGAAGATACAGCCCACACTCCCAGTAGTTCTCAATAGCAAGGCTGGCCACAGCCTTATTCTTTTACTACTTTTTTAATCATGTTTACTACTTTTTCTAGTGCCTCTATGATGGCTTTCGAAGAATAATTTCCAAATTACAGATAAACAGTTAATCACCTCAGTGATCTAAGAAAAATGGAGTATGAAACTGCTATATATAAAAATTAGTCACCTGGATTTTTTTTCTGCTAGCCTCTATCCCCAGATTTCAAGCAGGATAAGTCTATAACAACCCAGGATTATGACAAACAACAATGGCTCACACACTAGTCTTTACAGGGAAAATATCTAGTATATGATCATTTTACGGTAAAGGAATGAGCATTCCTCTGAAAAGCAGTGGTACAATGCCTATCATTCAGCTTCCTTCTTTACTGCCTTCTGCAAAGGAAGAAAAAGACTAAAAATAGTACCATATAATCAGAAATCATCACATCATCTGTGATAAATCAAGCAGAGAGGCCGAGATGCACATACATGCAAAGCTCTATTTACACAGCCTTAATCCGTGGTGACTGGTAGTGTGTGCAGTGGTATCGCACACCAAGGGGAGCATCGAGGGTTCAGTCTCAGACCCAGCTCCTCGTGGAGATGGCAGAGCTGCGGGCACAAAAGCAGCGCTGTGTGAAGTGAGGAATACAGACATGGCAGACACTAGCTAGGAAACAGGTCTGCTGGTGAAGTGGGGAAGGGCTCCTGCTGTATGCAGCTTCCCAGGGGAAGTCACTTCACCGGCAGTGAGGCCGCCACCGAGAGGCGCAATGCTGGTGTGTAGTTCTCCTTACAGCTCCTTGGCAGCACCTAACATGGTTGGTAGTTTGGGGAGTTGTATTGACAGTATTTTGTCTTAAAAAGCCTCAACAAAGTCAGGGGCGAACTCCTTGCTCTTTGAACCTGACATGCTCAAATGCAAGTCTCCAGTCACAGAATCACAGAATTGTTCAGGTTGGAAAAGACCTTCAAGATCATCGAGTCCAACTTCAACCTAACCATATTGCCCTAACTCTAACAGCCCACTGCTAAATCATGTCCCCAAGCACCGTTTATAAACGCATTCAGGGATGGTGACTCAACCACTTCCCTGGGGAGCCTGTTCCAGAACTTAACAACCCTTTCTGTAAAGATGTTTTTCCTGATATCCAACCTAAACCTACCCTGGCGCAACTTGAGACCATCTCCTCTTGTCCTATCACCTGTCACCAGTGAGAGCAACCCCACTCTCGATGCAACCTCCTTTCACGTATTTGTAGAGAGCAATAAGGTCTCGCCTCAGCCTCCTCCTCTTCCCCAGACTAAAAAGCGCCATCTCCCTTAGTCACTCCTCACAGGGTGTATTTTCCAAACCCTTCACCAGCTTTGTTGCCCTCATTTGGACCTGCTCCAGCACCCCAATGTCCTTTTTGTACTGAGGTGCCCAAAATTGAACACAGTACTCCAGGTGGGGCCTCACCAATGCCAAGTACAGGGGTAGAATTACTTCCCTAGTCCTGCTGGTGACACAATTTCTGACACAAGCCAGGACGCCATTGGCCTTCTTGGCCACCCGGGCACAGTGCTGGCTCATATTCAACTGACTGTTAATCAATACACCAAGGTCCTTTTCTGCCAGGTAGCTTTCCATTCACTCTTCCCAATCCTGTAGCATTGCCTGGGGTTGTTGTGACCAAAATGAAGGACCCAACACTTGGCTCTATTGAAACTCATACAATTGGCCTCGGCCCATTGATCTAGTCTGTCCAGGTCCCTCTGTAGAGCCTTACCACCCTCCAGCAGATCAACACTCCCTCCCAAATTGGTGTCATCTGCGATCTTACTGAGGGTGCATTCAATCCCCGCATCAAGATTATTCATAAAGATGTTAAACAGGAGGGGCCCAAGTACTGAGCCCTAGGAGACTCCACTTGTGACTGGTTGCCAACTGGATTTAACTCCATTGACCACAACTCTTTGGGCCCGGCCATCCAGCCAGTGTTTCACCCAGCAGAGCACATGCCCATCCAAGCCATGGGCAGACAGCCTATCCATGAGGATGTTGTGGGGGACAGTGTCAAAGGCTTTACTGAAGTCCAGGTAGACTATATCAACAGCCTTTCCCTCATCCACTAAGCAGGTCACCTTGTCATAGAACGACATCAGGTTTGTCAAGCAGGATCTGCCTTTCATGAACCCACGCTGACCGGGCCTGATCTCCTGGTTGACCTTTAATTGCTCTATGATGGCTCTTAAGATTATCTGTTCCATAACCTTCCCTGGCACTGAGGTGAGACTGACAGGTCTGTAGCTACCAGGATCCTCTTTTTGGCCCTTCTTGAAGATGGGCACCACATTTGCCTGCCTCCAGTCCACTGGGACATCCCCCATTAGCCAGGACTGCTGAAAGATGATGGAGAGTGGCTTGGCAACCACATCTGCCAACTCCCTCAGCACTCTAGGGTGTAATCCATCTGGCCCCGTAGACTTGTGAGTGTCCAGCTTATGAAGCACATCTATAACCATTTCCTCATGGGTTATGTAGGGTCTATTCTGTTCCCCATCCCTATATTCCAGCTCAAGGGGCTGTGTGCCCAGGGTACAACTATTTCTACTATTAAAGAGTGAGATGAAGAAGGCATTAATACCTCAGCCTTTTCCTGATCCTTGGTCACTGTATTTCCCTCTGCATCCAACAAAGGATGGAGGTTCTCCCTAGATCTCCTCTTGTTGTTAATGTGTTTGTAGAAGCATTTATTATTGTCCTTCACCACAGTGGCCAAGTTTAGTTCTAGCTGGGCTTTGGCCTTTCTAATTTTCTCCCTGCACAGCTTCACCACATATTTGTAATCCTCATAAATTGCCTGTTTCCTCTTCCAAAGACCATAAACTTTCCTTCTGTTCCTGAGTTCCAGCCAAAGCTCTCTCTATTCAGCCAGGTTGGTCTCCTTCCCTGTCGGCTTGTCTTCTGTGACTTGGGGATGGTCAGCTCCTGCACCTTTAAAATTACTTCCTTAGACTCCTATGCCCTCCAGAACTGCCTCCCAAGGGACTCTCTCAAACATTGTCCCAAACAGACCAAACTCTGCCCTCTGGAAGTCCAAGGTGGCAGTTTTGCTGACCCCTCTCCTTGCTTCACCAAGCATTTAAAACTCTGTCATTTTGTGATCACATCAGTCCCATTATCAGGCCTACTCCTTTTGAGTTTTACATACTAGCTAAGGTGGTGTTGTGCTCAACAGAACAAGATGGTGTTCTGCTTTGTTTTTCTGGTCTCACAAGACCTTGTTCTGCTCTCTAAACAGAAGCCACTTCACCCAACAGCAACTTCAGGAAGCAAGATTACTCTGTTAGGCAGCAGACATCTACCACAAAGTATGTGACACTCAGAAGGGTAAATCACACTTTATTATTGTCCCTGTACAGGCAACAGTCACGGTTGTCAGAGCTTCAGGAACAGAGTGTTAAATCTTTTCACTTTAACAATCAGAAAAACAACCCTCAAATCAAGCCACTACTCAGAATTATGGTGGTCAGCAGTGAAATGCTCCCTTGGGAAATAACTTCCATTTCAACAGTTGATATCAAGGGAATCCTGCTTCTCACTTTGTGAGCCTGCCTACACTAATGCAGCTACTTTTTAGAAGAGCACTAGAGAGCTGTATAAAAATCAACAGAGTTCAAAATCTCAAAATATGAATAGTTCAGATTTTTATCCCTACAGACATTTTATATAAAGTCCAGTCACTTATTTAGCAAAGCTGAAATTAAGGAATTGTATCTTTGTATATGCTTCAATTGTATAACTGAAATCTAGCTTACATCAACATTAACTTGACTCCATTGCACAAAGGTTCCTAGTTTCTATCAAGGAGTGAGGCAGTACAGACCTATTTAGTGTTTCTCTCATGAAAATAAAGGGCTTGCAAACATTTCAAGCTGCTCTCCCTTGCTGGTCTCAACAGATGAAACCTACCCTCACACACAGAGAAAAATACATCCATCAGCCCCCACACAGGGATAAAAGCATACCTGAATTTCCAAAGTGCTGTATCTAACATGATAGCAATTTTATAAACGTTTTGGCTCTCTGAGAGCAGAGTTTTGCTAACACATAAAATGGGACTCAGAGTGTTTCACCTAATAACCACTCATCCTGTTCTTCAGTGCCCCGAGGTGACAAAACCATGGGTTTGAGGGTGCTCCAAGCAATGCAATTGCTTTTTCCTGGAAGGCCCTTGCCTTCAGAAGACTCCCTTTCCAGGTGATCCAGTTCAATCCCAGCCACAGCATCTGAAGAGCAAAATACAGATGCCCCTGCAGCCTGGGTGCTACCCAGCAGTATTGACATGCAGTGAAACCACAATACATCTGTAATCCATGTAAAACAGACCCCGAACAGCAACTGTGCCACAAGAAAATATGCAATCAGTAAGTGAAATTCTAAGAATAGCTCGTATTTTCTGCATCTCAGAAGGATCTTAAGTTACCACAAACAAGAAGTTGCTATCTCATGTATTAGTTTTGTAAGACAGAGTTCAAAAGACCAAACTGTAACACTCCCACAGGTGCCCTGACAACAGCAGTCAGTCCACAAACTGATTTCAGCTGCAACTGTGAAATGAAGCAATTAACAATTTAAAACCTCTATCAGACACTTTTTAAAAGTCATAATTAATTTACCATCTCAAATTTCATGCTTTTTTCAAAATCTTAACCTGCACTTATCACAAAACTCAGCAAATCACAACTGTGTTCTCCAGTGTCTCTTATTCTACTCTGCAGAAATGATGCAGTCACAGCTGTGAAGTTCAAATCAGTTTAGGGTCAGGGCAGCCCCTCAGACCAGTAACAGATGCTCTCTGTTAACCCCCCTCCCTCCCAAAGGGGAAGAGAAAGGGAATAAGGGATAGAGATTTAGTCATTAGAAAAGGAAACCAGAACAGCTTTAATGATGATAATAATAGAGTATGTACAAATATATACAAAACCAGTATGGAACCCAACCCCCTGATGGTAATTACATCACCATCACCACTGGTGCTGTGGA